>CAWUER010000177.1:0-123195 GCA_963921195.1 Pegoplata infirma
ACTGACTGACTGACTTATATACTCATTCATCATCGCCCAGCTCAAACCGCTGAAGCTAGAGACTTGAAATTTGGACTGTAGGTCCACCTCCCGGAATATAGATCCACTAAGGCTGGATTTTTGCCAATGTTGATTCTAAGGGGGAAAAAAGGGTAAAAAACTGTACTTTTGGTACTTTTTATATCTCCTGAAATAATGGTCATAGAGACTTGAAATTTGGACTGTATGTTCACATCCCGGAATATAGATCCAGTAAGGCCGGATTTTTGCCAATGTTGATTCTAAGGGGACAAAAAGGGTATAAAACTGTACTTTTGGTACTTTTTATATCTTCTGAAATAATGGTCACATAGACTTGAAATTTGGACTGTGTGTTCAACTCCTGGAATATAGATCCAGTAAGGCCGGATTTTCGCCAATGTTGATTCTAAGGGGGTAAAAAGGGTAAAAAACTGTACTTTTGGTACTTTTTATATCTCCTGAAATAATGGTCACAGAAACTTGAAATTTGGACGGTATGTTCACCTCCCGGAATATAGATCCAGTAAGGCTGGATTTTTGCCAATGTTGATTCTAAGAGGGTAAAAAGGGTAAAAAAATGTACCTTTGGTACCTTTTATATTTCCTTAAATAATGGTCCTAGACACTTGAAATTTTGAATGTAGGTTCAGCTCCCGGAATATAGATCTACAAAGGCTGGATTTTTGCGAATGTTGATTCCAAGGGGGTAAAAAGGGTAAAAAAACTGTATTTTTGGTACCTTTTATATTTTCTTAAATAATTGTCCTAAAAACTTAAAATTTGCAATGTAGGTTCACTTCCCGGAAAAAATGTTCACCAAGGCTGAGTTTTTGCCAATATTGACTCTACGGGGGTAAAATGGAAAAAAGTGTATTTTTGGTACTTTTTTTTTATTAACTGAAAAAATGGTACCTTTTATAAAAAGCTCCTTTTATAAAAAGTACCTTTATAAAAAGTACCTTTTATAAAAAGTACCTTTTATAAAAAGTGCCTTTTATAAAAAGTACCTTTTATAAAAAGTACCTTTTATAAAAAGTACCTTTTATAAAAAGTACTTTTAATATAAAGTACCTTTTATAAAAAGTACCTTTTATAAAAAGTACCTTTTATAAAAAGTACCTTTTATAAAAAGTACCTTTGATAAAAAGTACCTTTTATAAAAAGTACCTTTTATAAAAAGTACCTTTTATAAAAAGTACCTTTGATAAAAAGTACCTTTTATAAAAAGTACCTTTGATAAAAAGTACCTTTTATAAAAGGTACCTTTTATAAAAAGTACCTTTTATAAAAAGTACCTTTGATACAAAGTACCTTTTATAAAAAGTACCTTTTATAAAAAGTACCTTTTATAAAAAGTACCTTTTATAAAAAGTACCTTTTATAAAAAGTACCTTTTATAAAAAGTACCTTTTATAAAAAGTACCTTTTATAAAAAGTACCTTTTATAAAAAGTACCTTTTATAAAAAGTACCTTTTATAAAAAGTACCTTTTATAAAAAGTACCTTTTATAAAAAGTACCTTTTACAAAAAGTACCTTTTATAAAAAGTACCTTTTATAAAAAGTACCATTTATGAAAAATACCTTTTATAAAAAGCACATTTTATAAAAAGTACGTTTTATAAAAAGTACCTTTTATTTAAAGTACCTTTTATAAAAAATACCTTTTATTAAAAGTACCGTTTATAAAAAGTACCTTTTTTTAAAAAGTACCTTTTATAAAAAGTACCTTCTATAAAAAGTACCTTTTATAAAAAGTACCTTTTATAAAAAGTACCTTTTATAAAAAGTACCTTTTATAAAAAGTATCTTTTATAAAAAGTACCTTTTATAAAAAGTACCATTTATAAAAAGTACCCTTTTATAAAAAGTACCTTTTATAAAAAGTACCTTTTATAAAAAGTACCTTTTATCAAAAGCACCTTTTATAAAAAGTACCGTTTATAAAAAGCACCTTTTATAAAAAGTACCTTTTATAAAAAGTACGTTTTGTTAAAAGTACCGAAAGTACACTTTTTGGTACTTTTTTATTTCCTGAAATAATAAACATAGAAACTTGAAATTGGAAAGGCTCGCCTCTCGGAAAATAAAGGGGTTAAAAGGAATAAAAAAGTGTACTTATTTATTTCCTGATATAATGGTCCCAGAAACTTAAAATTTGTAATGTAAAATCCTTCGGGAAAAAAAGAGATTGGGAATGGTTCTTTTTGGAAATTCCGTTTCTTAACGGGGATAAAAAGTACTTTTAATATTTGCTGAAACAATGATCCTAGATAATTGAAATATGGATTGTAGGATCCTTCGGCGAAAAAAAACAACATTCTGGAAGAGGTACTTTTTTTAAATTCCGTTTCTAATGGGGGTAATAAAGTGTACTTTTGGTACTTATTTGTTCCTATAATAATGACCTTAGAAGATGGAGATGGAATTGGAAATGAAATGGAGTAGAACGGGGAACAATATGAAATAGAGCAGGGAACAATATGGAATGATATTTTTAACTCAAATTTTTGGTGTTTAGCTTTTCTTACTCCATATTTTTTTTTATTCCAATTTCTTTTTTCACTGAAATATTTATTCACTCAAAATCCAAAATCCAGACATAAGGGCTCGAAAATTGTCATTATATTTTTCCCCCGGAACGAACATGATAACGTACCAGCAAAGTTATTCATATTTTATTGTTTAAATTATTCATTGAAATATTTTTTATGGAAGACTTAAACGTCCACAAGTAAATAAAATAAAGACTACGTAGGGGAATTTTTTTGAAATCGATAGATTAGTCCTTATCCTTCTATTATCCGGTATTCAATACAACCGGTAACGAAGTACCGGGATTGTAAGCTAGTTATTTATAAAAGATTATTTTTAACTAAATTTTTTACTCCAAAACGCAAAAAAAAAATCTGAACTAAGAAAATTTTTGCGTGTCCTATTGTTGAATAATTAATTTTTTTTTTTTGTAAAACAACATTAATTCTAGTAATAAAATAAGTTTTGTAAAATTATATTGGAATTTTGTACTTTTCAATACATACATTTCAAACTGAAAACCTTGTAAACGATCTTAAAAAAAAAATGTTTGTAATAAAACATTTTTTTGGTAAAAAGACTAAATAACATCAAGTAAAATTATGTTGTACAATTACAGTTTTCTTGTGTAAAAAAACTAAACACCTTGTAATATTTTTTTAATTTGTAAAATAATTCACTTTTTTGTAAATTTACCTAAAAAATTTGAAAAATAAATTTACCAACATATAATAGTAAAATTACAAAGCAAACTGTAGTTTTCGTTTTATTAAATATACAACAATTTTTGTAAAAAGACAAAAATATTAGTAAAATAGAATTACAAGACCTTTTACTTGTAAATTTACAAACTTTTTTTTTTGAGTGTAGTTACCTTTATTTTTTTTAAATACCTTTTATGTGATTTCTTGTTATATGTTTTTTTAGTTGTTTTAATTTTTTTTTTTTATAATTTTTTTTGTGGGAAGGGGGAGGGACATTTGCCCACCCCAGAAAAATTGCCTAGCTACGCTTATGGCACTAGCAAACATTCCCGTAATGTTACGGCAAATTACCGTAAATTGATTTGTAAAAATAAAAAAAATGTAAATTTACAATTTTTGTTTGTAAAATATTAACTTTGAGCAGCAAGATTTTTTTTTGTAAATTTACCAAATATTTTGTAAATCTTCAAAACAAATATGAAAATTTATACGGCGTTCGCACTTGCTGTTTTGAAGTGTTCAAGAGTGAGATGTTTAAAAAAGTCTTTGTTCTGTGTCCATTGCGTTTTTATTCTGCTACTGGTGTTTTGTTGAACAACTTGTTTAAGGTCGCTAGTGTGAACTCCATATTACACAACAAAATTGTAAAATTACAGAAAAAAATTTTGTTTTACAAAGATAAAGTGGAAAATAAAAAAAAAGTTGTAAATTTGCAAATTATTTGGTTTAACTACTGTTTTTTTTTTGGCAAAAAACTTGTATATTTACAATAAAAAGTGGTAAATTTACTATTTTTATTGTAAATATACCATTTTTTCTTATTTTTTGCCGTAAAAACAGTAGTTTAACCAAATAATTTGTAAATTTACAATATTGTTTTTTTATTTTCTACTTCATTTTGGTAAAATTAAAAATTTTTTCTGCAAGTATACAATTTTTTTTTTTAAATTTTTTTTTTTTTTTTGGGGGGGGGGTCGTGGTGATTGGAGGAGGCAAATTTGCTCTCGAATATGTGTTTAAAATTTCATTCTTATGCTTTTTATTTTTTCTTTCTGTGTACATTTCTTACAACTATTTAGAGTCCCGTTATGCCAAAAATAAGTGACTTTGCCGGTGCGACACATATAAACGACCGTATTTTGACATTAATTTGTTTTTCACCAACGCAAACCCCAGATTATTTAAGATCTGCCAGATCTTTAACAATTAGTGTCACGTTTGCACTCCAGCGTAATAACCGCTCATAAAGGGATCGCAGTTTTGTATATTAAACAAACGGCCTAAACTTTGCCACAATCCCTTTGTTGAATTTTTATTTTAGATAATGGGAATCCATTAATGCCTATGTATATTGAAATTTCAAAACTACAAATGTTTCATTCATATTTTCCAATTGATTTTTCAAACCAATATGAATGTATTATCCAGGAAAAATAATCTTTCTCAAAAGTAGATTTCTAACTTGCAATAAATTTTCTTATTTTACAAAGAAAACTCTTAAATGATTTTGATTGAAATAAGCTTGAAATCTACAGAATTATCTGCAAAATGTTGTAAAAGGGACCTGCAGTTTACGAAAAAAAATCTTTAAAATTACAAAGTTTAACGTGTATGAACAAATAATTCAGCGCTAAAAATGAAATGTGCAAAAACGAGACAAAGAGAGGTTTAGGAATGTTGTTGGTTCTAAGGATCGTAATAATGTTTGTGTAAAATAAAAATCATCTGTTGACGTCACACACTTAACATCTGTAATGAAATACGAACCAACTTCTGCTGTTAGTTTGTCAAGCAGAGCGATAGCCCAGATGGTAGAGCACTTGCTTTGCAAACTGATGGAAAATTTCAAGACGTTGATTCTATTCCAGAGTTAAGTCTGTTGATGAAAAAACATACAGAAAGAACAGTCTTACAAAAATCAAACAATTTAAATCTAATGTAATTTTCTCCACTGATGACGTAGAGGTGGCTACAGAAACCACGGTCTGGAATAAATCCACATTAAAAATAATTTTTAGAAATACAATGTTTTCTTCTTCAATCACAAAACCCTTAATAAAAAACAGAAATGGCATACGCCGATAAAAACACTAAAATACAAAGTTTTAGTTAAATATATTTGACTTACGATAAATATTACAAAGAAAACTCTGTTAATTAACAAAATTTTAGTTAAATGCATTTAAACAGTAAATTTACAGATTTTTTATAAAAATATAGTTAAATCCGCCCACCATTTTTTGGTGCAACTAGAGAACTTGCATATTGTATTTCTCATTTATCTGCGTCAAAAAGTTTACACTTTCAGTTTTAATTTTAATACTTTTTTATGCGCTTTAGTGCTGGCAATTAATAATTTCATTGAAAAGATATTCTTTAAATACGAAAATTGTGTTGCATGTTTGTATGTTCACAAAATTAAAGAAAAACAAGTAAAAAAGTTAAATTGTAGTGATACCCTCCACAATTTCAAAAACATGAATGACTTTAACATACACTTTTTCAATATAATTTTTTTTTCGGTTTTGAGGGCTTGGTTCCCAAAAACGACAATACCTATTTCTCGAGAAGGGGATTCGATACAACTTTTCTGATGACAGAATCGTGTAAAGGAGGCCAAAATAGTTTAGAAAATATATTCAACATGTCTGTGCAAAAACCGTGTAGAGTAGTATTACTGTTTATATCTTTTTAACGAAAATACGTAGTAGTTAACTTTATTTTTTTTAAATACCTTTTATGTGATTTCTTGTTATATGTTTTTTAGTTGTTTTAATTTTTTTATAATTTTTTTTTTGTGGGAAGGGGGAGGGACATTTGCCCACCCCAGAAAAATTGCCTAGCTACGCTTATGGCACTAGCAAACATTCCCGTAATGTTACGGCAAATTACCGTAAATTGATTTGTAAAAATAAAAATTTACAATTTTTGTTTGTAAAATATTAACTTTGAGCAGCAAGATTTTTTTTTTTGTAAATTTACCAAATATTTTGTAAATCTTCAAAACAAATATGAAAATTTACACAACAAAATTGTAAAATTACAGAAAAAAATTTTATTTTACAAAGATAAAGTGGAAAATAAAAAAAAAAGTTGTAAATTTGCAAATTATTTGGTTAACCTACTGTTTTTTTTTTTTTTTTTTTGGCAAAAAACTTGTATATTTAAAATAAAAAGTGGTAAATTTACAATTTTTATTGTAAATATACCATTTTTTCTTATTTTTTGCCGTAAAAACAGTAGTTTAACCAAATAATTTGTAAATTTACAATATTGATTTTTTATTTTCTACTTCGTTTTGGTAAAATTAAAAATTTTTTCTGCAAGTATACAATTTTGTTTTTTTTTAATTTTTTTTTAGGGGGGGGGGTCGTGGTGGTTGGAGGAGGCAAATTTGCTCTCGAATATGTGTTTAAAATTTCATTCTTATGCTTTTTGCGCTAAAGAAATGCAAGTTTATCATAATTTTTTTTTTTTATTCTACACCCAAAAAAGGGGGGCGGACCAAAAAAACGGCATTTTTTAATTCTCAGGGTCCAAATGCAGGACTTTGAACTTCTTGTAGCATACAAATTTTGAATTTGTTAAACAAAAAGACAAAAAATTGTGTAAAAAAATGATTTTTTTCTGAGGTTGGTTTAAGTCTTTAAAGGGGAACTTTTTTCCCCCTTGTCCGATTTTGTCCATTTCCGAACTTAACCTGCCTAGGACCATAAGACATATTCGTGCCAAACTTGAGGAGTCTAGCTCTTTTATTTTGGACTGTATCGTGTTAACTACAGACGGACAGACGAACGGACATCGCCAGAATGTCCTAGAATCGATCACTGATCAATAATATATATACTTTATGGGGTCCCCGACCGATATTTCGATGCGTTACACTCGGAATGACAAAGTTAGTATACCCCCATACACTCAAAAAAAAAAGTTTGTAAATTTACAAGTAAAAGGTCTTGTAATTCTATTTTACTTATATTTTTGTCTTTTTACAAAAATTGTTGTATATTTAATAAAACGAAAACTACAGTTTGCTTTGTAATTTTACTATTATATGTTGGTAAATTTATTTTACATATTTTTTATGTAAATTTACAAAAAAGTGAATTATTTTACAAATTAAAAAAATATTACAAGGTGTTTAGTTTTTTTACACAAGAAAACTGTAATTGTACAACAAAATTTTACTTGATGTTATTTAGTCTTTTTACCAAAAAAATGTTTTATTACAAACATTTTTTTTTAAGATCGTTTACAAGGTTTTCAGTTTGAAATGTATGTATTGAAAAGTACAAAATTCCAATATAATTTTACAAAACTTATTTTATTACTAGAATTAATGTTGTTTTACAAAAAAAAAAATAATTATTCAACAATAGGACACACAAAAATTTTCAAAGTTCAGATTTTTTTTTTTGCGTTTTGGAGTAAAAACTTTAGTTAAAAATAATTTTTACACCATTTTTTTGGTAATTTGCGTTAAGTAAAATACCACAATTTTTATGTGTTTCTACTATATAATTGTTATAGTTTTTTTTTTGTATTTTTACCATTTTTTTTGGTGATTTTACCATATTTTTTTGGTAATTTTTTTTTTTAAATTTGGTACCTAAAATGTCAATAGAAAGCTAAAAAATCAACTTTTTCTTATTTTAACTGGTACTTAAACATCCAATCTACAATATCCAAAATTTTTTTTCCGATTTTTTAAAAATACTTGTGAAAATAATTAAAAATTCAAAAAAAAATTGTTATTTTTTGACTAATTTTTCCTGAAAATATAAGAAATTTCTTGTGTAGCCTCCTTCGCAATTCTCATATGTTTTACTTAAGAAAAACGAAATGTCGAAAAAAATAAAAAAGTGCAGTGCTATACATTAAAAAGTTTGTTAAAAGTGCTCATGTGAAAAAAATCTTTTCAGGTTGTTGAAGTGCTACTCCAGCTGCCGAAGAAGGAAAAATAAGATGCACCAATGGAAAAAACCTTTAAATTTACAAAACCAATATGTAAATAAACCAATTTTTTTGTAAATTTACAAAACAAATATGAAAATTTAAAAAACAAAATTGTATACTTACGAAAAAAGTTGTAATTTTACAAAAATGAAATAGAAAATACAAAAACAATATTGTAAATTTACAAATTTTATGGTTAAACTACTGTTTTTACGGCAAAAAAATAAGGAAAAATGGTACATATACAATAAAAATTGTAAATTTACCACTTTTTATTGTAAATTTACAAGTTTTTTGCATAAAAAACAGTAGTTTAACCAAATAATTTTTTAATCTACAATTTATTTTTTTCATTTTCTATTTTTTCTTGTAAAATAACAACCTTTTTCTGTAAGTTTACAATTTTGTTTTGTAAATTTACCAAATTTTTTGCAAATTTACAAAAAAAAAATGTTCACCTCGAAGATGATATTTTACAAAAAAAAATGTAAATTTACATTTTCTTTTGTTAAATCAATTTACAAATTATCCCCGTAATTTTACGGGGATTCTTGCTAGTACATATTTTACAAAACCTGCCCCGTAAAATCACGGGGATTTTATGTCATTTTACAAACTTTTTTTTTTGAGTGCACCTCTACGTCATCAGTGGAGAAAATTACATTAGATTTAAATTGTTTGATTTTTGTAAGACTGTTCTTTCTGTATGTTTTTTCATCAACAGACTTAACTCTGGAATAGAACCAACGCACAGTGGGTTGGGTGGATGATACCTAAAATGGCGATTAATACATAGAAGACTTAATTTTAAAATATTATAATTTTTTATTGATGAGTAATCTTAAACACATAAAAACACAGCATTTTCGAAAAAAAAAACATTGGAAAATTTTTTTTTTTAACCTGTTAGGCGCTTTATTGTTTTTCGGATATAATATCTTATTTCACAATTTTTGCTGTAACTTTGGAACAAAAAGCTTTACATTTATAAATAAAATGGCACATTATAGCGAACTTAATGTGCTATTAAAAACTTAAAAAAGTAAATATATCGTATGTGTTTTTATACCCTCCAACCACAGTATGGGGGTATACTCACTTTGTCATTCCGTTTGTAACACATAAAAATATCGGTCGGGGACCCCGTAAAGTATATATATTATTGATCTATGATCGATTCTAAGTCGTTCTATGAATGTCCGTCCGTCCGTCTGTATAAAACACGATTCAGTCCAAAATAAAAGAGCTAGACTCCTGAAAATTGGCGAGAATATGTATAATGTTCATAGGCCGGTTAAGTTCGGAAATGGGCAAAATCGGGCCAGGGGGAAAAAAGTTCCCCCTTAACGAACTAAAAAAAACCTCTTAAAAAGCGCCATTTTTAATTTTTTTTTGTCATTTGTGTTAAACAAATGAAATCGTTTTATGTCAGAAGGGGTTTAAACTCCTGCACTTAGACCCAGGGGGCTGAAAATTTTATTTTTTTTCTGCCCGCCCCCTTTTGTGGGCGTGGATTTTAAAAAACCATTAAAATAATATGAAAATGGTATTACTAAATTGCAAAAAGCATAATAAATAAATTAGTTAGCATTTATCGCGATGGGGAAAGTATCCCCCACCACCCCCACTGAGCCCCTCCTCAAAAAACGACCCTGGATTTTTTTATATGTTTTAACATGTTGGAGGGTATCATAGATTCGGCATAGCCGAATTTAACACTCTCACTTGTTATTAGTATAATTTTAATTTAAAATTCGATTTTTGTTTTTCACTAAATCTCATTAATGTACAAATTTATCTCAAAAAGTCCCGAAACAGAAGATTAAACATTTTTTATTAATGGATAATCATAATTTAATAAAACGCAGCATTTTTTTACCTGTTAAACTTTTTTTTCTGTTTTTCGGAAAAAGCCTAATTCACAATTTTCGCTGTAATTTTGACATCAAAAGAATAAGTAAATAAATATAAAATAAATAAAATATGTATTCAAATTCTGATTAATTTTTATTAAAAAATAAAAATAGTTTTATTCGACCTTTAAAATATTATGTTTTGAGTGGGTTTATTCTAGCTCGAGGTCATTATTTCCTTTACTAATTAAAACTATGATATTCTCATAGAATAATTTTCAAGAAATTAATTTTTCCGTTTTTAAATTTATTTATGTTGGTAATTTTTTTCAAGACTTAATCGACACGTGTTTCGGGATTTGTCAGATCCCATTGTCAAGATTATTTAGCAAAAAAAAAATATGAGAATATCATAATTTTAGTTGGTAAATGAAATAATGACCTCGAGCTAGAATAAGTCTACTTAAAATAAAATATGTATTCTTATTAGTATTAATTCAATTTTAATCAAGTTTTTATTTTTCACTTAATTCAGTTAATGTGAACATTTATCTCAAAAATTTACAGACGAAAATTTTTAAAGGATCAGAACAGAATAATTTAAGGTCTAGTTGATGAGGTTATGTATGGTGTATCTTCATCAAAATCACTCACGCACTCATCTCACACAAAACAAAAAACAACAAAATACCAAAAATATGGAAATTGAGAGTATTTTAACACAACAAGTAAGAGTGATGTGCCGAATCTTCTATACCATCCAAAACGTTACAAAACTACAAAAAAAATTGGGGGGCATTTTTGATAGGGGCTCAGAGGGGGACGTAGGGGGCACTTTCACCCTTGCGATTAATCATTGCAAATTAATTTTTATTGGTTTTTGCACTTAAGTAATACAATTGCATTATTATTACATATTTTTTTATAACCACGCCCCAAAAAGGGGGCGGGCGTGCGTGTGCGTGATTTAAAATAACTCACGCACCCATCTCTTATAAACAGTACACTCATGAGCTGCAGTTACAACTACCATACGGAATATAAGGACAAAATATTATGAAAACAACTTGATTTTTAGTCTTTTTTTTCAAATAGATTTTTAGCAACTGGAGTTCTTTCACAAAAAAATTGATAAGTCAAAAACCGCAAAAATCCGCAAACGGATATTCAGGGATTTATTAGATGAAATAATATATTTAAAGACTATATAGGCGGATTTTCACTCTTTCACAGACAAAGTTGTTGAAACTCAATATTTATATCAAAAATACCCTATTTTTAGAGCATTTTTATTATTTTTTTTTTAATATTTCCAAAACATTTATCTAAACCAAAAAACTTTTTTTATATGCTCAAATACCTAAAGTAGACTGATCCATTATGAAGCTTTCAATTTTAGAAGTCTTTATACAAAATATAATTACTTGAATTATCAAAATTTTCACTTTAAATCAATGCGCGCAAAAATAATAAAAATAATTGAACTTTAAACACACACTGCAAATAAAGTATACAACTTAGAACTTTGTTTTTTGCCATTATTGATGTTGAATTTTATCTACTTTAACCTGGTACCAAACACGGTTGTGAAAGTTAATGTTCATCTATTGAATTAATCGCCACTTTGGATGCATTTCACCCCTCTGTGCAACGTCTTGAAATTTTCCATCAGTTTGCAAAGCAATTGCTCTACCATCTGGGCTATCGCTCTGCTTGACAAACTAACAGCAGAAGTTGGTTCGTATTTCATTACAGATGTTAAGTGTGTGACGTCAACAGATGATTTTTATTTTACACAAACATTATTACGATCCTTAGAAACAACAACATTCCTAAACCTCTCTTTGTCTCGTTTTTGCACATTTCATTTTTAGCGCTGAATTATTTGTTCATACACGTTAAACTTTGTAATTTTAAAGATTTTTTTTTCGTAAACTGCAGGTCCCTTTTACAACATTTTGCAGATAACTCTGTAGATTTCAAGCTTATTTCAATCAAAATCATTTAAGAGTTTTCTTTGTAAAATAAGAAAATTTATTGCAAGTTAGAAATCTACTTTTGAGAAAGATTATTTTTCCTGGATAATACATTCATATTGGTTTGAAAAATCAATTGGAAAATATGAATGAAACATTTGTAGTTTTGAAATTTCAATATACATAGGCATTAATGAATTCCCATTATCTAAAATAAAAATTAAACAAAGGGATTGTGGCAAAGTTTAGGCCGTTTGTTTAATATACAAAACTGCGATCCCTTTATGAGCGGTTATTACGCTGGAGTGCAAACGTGACACTAATTGTTAAAGATCTGGCAGATCTTAAATAATCTGGGGTTTGCGTTGGTGAAAAACAAATTAATGTCAAAATACGGTCGTTTATATGTGTCGCACCGGCAAAGTCATTTATTTGTGGCATAACGGGACTCTAAATAGTTGTACGAAATGTACACAGAAAGAAAAAATAATTGACAGTGTAACAACATATGCTACACAAGCTGGAGAAAAGAGAACAGGAAAAAAGTTTCCATTCTAAGAGCACACTAATTTTCACACTAATCTAAAGGGATTGGCGCGATTTCTCAATTTCCTACTGATTCCATGCATCTGACTGATCTTAGAATCTCAAAAAAGATATTAGATTCTTTAATAAATAAAAAGACTATATCACAAGTGTCAAAAGTTTCCATTATAAATCTCGGAGGTTTTGTTTTCATTATGATCATTTATTCCTTAAGAATGCGCCAGTAAACCCCAATCTCTGGATGAGATTCGTAGATGGAAGGCAACGAAATTCCATCATTTTACAATGTATGTATACCGAAATTGTTTTTCTTAACTCTCTTATACCAGATGAGTTATATGAAAATTTTCTTCTTCACTGCTCATACAGAATTTTATTACCCTGTCCCAACGATGTTGAATTAAAAAAAAAGTTGAAAAGCTTAATCCTACACTCAAAATAATAACTGTTGAATTACAAAGATACTTTGCTGAGCCA
Source organism: Pegoplata infirma (assembly GCA_963921195.1). NCBI lineage: Eukaryota > Metazoa > Arthropoda > Insecta > Diptera > Anthomyiidae > Pegoplata > Pegoplata infirma. The sequence continues at coordinate 13,068 of CAWUER010000177.1, forward strand.
GCAGAAGTATCCTAAATTTATCAACCTGTAATAAATTTTGTAATTTTACAAAGAAAACTCTGTAAAATTATTTCGATATGAAAAAGTTGTAAATTTACAGAATTATCAGTAAAATGCTGTTAAATGCAACCAGAAGTTTACGAAAAAATTCTGTAAATTTACAAAGTTTTAGTCAAATGCATTTGATTTTAAAACTACAAAATTACGTACTCTTTCAACCTGTAATAACTTTTGGTAGTTTTAATAATAAATCTGTAAAATTATGCGTTTAAAGTTTGTAAAAACTATCAAAAATGCACTACTTGTCCAACCTGCAGTACATTTGGGTGATTTTACAAATTAAACTGTAAAATATTTAATTTTATAGGTCCTATTTTAGAAAAAGCTTGTGTTGTTAATAACCGGAATTTTTGTTAATTTTTTTAATACACTTAAACTATTATGTAAGTAAATTCAACAGGGAATACGTTTAAAACAAATGAAACTTTTGTGTTATTTTTAGAATTTTTCTAATAAGGCTTTCAGGGTCATTAATTTTCTAAACGTAATTAACTTTATTTAAAAAACGAACTACTAAAACACTTCAATAATTATCTAAAGAAGGTATAAAATTTAAGTTTCCCCAAAAAAATAACGATTTTTTTGAAAATCGCCATTTTTCAACATCGATCTCCAAAAAGCTCCAAACGATTTTGGAAAACCTTTAATGCCAATGTGTCCCCTAACTAAAATTTTGCGACCGCCTGCGACCATTCATAAACTTTCGAGATATTGTCCTTTAACTAAAAAATGGCGTTCAGATTACACTTCTACACTAGCACGGAAGATAAAATCACTTGCACTACGATTGTTCTGCAATTTACGTATGTTATAGAAGGTCGGAATCTAAGATTAACCTGTTTTTTTAAGGTGCCATCTCGGCGGTTAAAGAGGGGAAATGGGAGGGGGAAACCGGTATTATTTCGTTTTTTTATATCTGTTTTAAAGGAGCTATATGAACATTTCATACAGATCGAAAGGTTTTTTAAAGGCCTATTAAATGGTGTATTGGACTTAGCGATATTCGGTTTTATTAAGTTGTAATTGTCAAAAATCTGTAAACTATACTACAGTCGAACCCGGTTATAACGAACTCCGTGGGACCAGTAAGAATAGTTCGTTATAAGCAAAGTTCGCTATAAGCGGGGTGTGTTGTATATCAAATTAGTTTTATTTCCAAAAAAATAGGTCCAAATTCATTTCATTTGATGCTTTTTTTTTCATAAATAAACTACTTATCGAGAAGAAGCATTAAAAATATAAATAAATTCTTTCAAAATTATAATATTTACCAAAAATTTCTAACTTTTTGTGAGTTTGGTAAATGTTTGCCGCACATTTCAAAATATTTATGGGAGTTCGTTATAAAAAGGTTAATACACATGAAATTTTATTCGTGGGACCATAATAAGCAGTTCGTTTTAACCGAGGATTCGTTATAACCGAGTTCGTTATAAAAGAAGTATTTTGTGTGAAAATTGATGCCAAAACGTCGGGACTTTAGAATTAGTTCGTTATAACCGAGAATTCGTTATAACCGAGTTCGTTATAACCGAGTTTGACTGTATATACATATGTACATATAAACGTTATATTATATACATAGATAGGACCCCCAAATTCGTGTATAATAATCTCTATTATGATTAAGCCGAAACTTGATTTTGCTTTTGGTGATATTTTTGCTAGTTTGGCTTTTATTCGGACTTTTATAAATACTAAATGCTCACATGTTCAGTGACGCATTTAAGCGAATGATATTTATGGGTTACCACTTTAATTAGCCGATAGTGGCAATTGATGAGCATTTTTGAGAGGTTTTTTTTAGGAACAACATTTATTTATTTATTTAATTTAATTTGGATTTCTGCACAACAAGATTAAATCTTATAGTTAAAGTACAGAATGTTATTTATAGTAAAAGGTACACATTGTTAATATATTAAAACTATAATTATAAATATTATAAAAATAAGTTTATAAAAAATATTGGATCAAGAACAAAAATTATAGCAAAAATTATAACAAAAATTATAACAAAAGGAGCATATCAAATTTAAAAATTAAAGTAATTTTTTTTAGAGTTAAAGAAAAAGCTAAATTTTAATTTGAAAATAAAATTTTAATTTAAAAATAAAATAAAAACAAAATAAAAACAAAATTAATCAAAAAAAGAATATAGTAGTTTTTTAAAATGCGTTACGTTACTGGTTAGTTGATAGTTTTCTGGTAGTAAATTCCAAAGACGAGCAGCATTCACATAAAATTGCCATTCAGAGACAAGGGTACGATGTCTCGGAATAATCAACTTTTTACCCCTACTGGATCTTGCAAAGCGGATTTTGTCAAAGAGGTATTTAGGCCTTTGTGTATAAATAATCTTATGCATGAATAAAAGAACACGTATTTTAATTAGGTTTTCAAACGTCACTCCGTAGATATTCCTAGAGAATGATGAAGTGGGAGTATATATTCTTAGCCCATATACATATCGAACAATATTGTTGTAGATAACATCTAGGCGGTGTTTACTAGTGGAATCACAATTCGCAAATAGTTCGCAGCCATATAGTAAACCAGGGACAATGTATGTTTTTGCAAGAAGCAATCTAACATTAAGTGGAGTGAAAGATTGAGTAGCCCACAGTGATCTTAACTTTAAATAAGACTGAGCAACTAGAGAATTAACATGACTAGTCCAAGTCAGAGTGCTATTGAAAACAAGGCCAAGGTTTTTTACCGTTGGAACAATCACAATTTTCTGGTTATTTATCAGAATATCATGTTCAATCACTGGGCTAATTGTCCTTTTATGTATAAGGAGACATTTAGATTTTAAAGGATTTAAGAAGAGACCATTGGCCGTAGCCCACTGATGTATTCTATTCAGATCGGCGTTAAGTCTGTCAATATTGTCCCTAATCGATTCCCGAGGGCTACTTAGATAAATTTGGACATCGTCCGCATACATATGTACTTTAAAATGCGACAGTTGACGGGGGAGATCATTAGCATACATAGAAAAAAGAAGAGGTCCCAAAATGGAACCCTGCGGTACCCCTCTGTTGAGTTCTAGAGGTAGAGAAGAGACATTGCCCACAAATACGGATTGTGTTCGATTAGCAAGGTATGAGGTAAGGAGTTGTGTCGAACTTGATGAGAAACGGAAGAAGTGACGAAGTTTCATGCACAAAGTATGATGATGAACAGTGTCAAACGCCTTAGAGTGGTCAAGTAGCACTAAGAGATTTAGTTTACCAACATCAAGTTCCCGCCTTATATTCTCACTTACATCGATTAGAGCAGACACACAACTGTGATTAGGGCGAAACCCTGATTGCATATCGCACAATAACCTGTGTTGAGTAGAGGTGTCCTTAAAAACGAAAATCACCTTTTTATACCTGGTAGGGTCCTATATTGTTCTTTAGTATCTAAAAATGAGTGAGCCAAAATTTGGGGACAATCGGCTAAAAATAACTCGTGCCGAAAATGGATTGAAGTTTTGGGACATTCTTATAAGAACGAAAAACTCGTTTTTTCTAGTTTTTGGAAAAACATTGGTATTTGATATTTTTTGTTAATTTTTTTGTGAAACAATATGAAAATGGTACTAAATTACCTTTTCAAAACGACTAATAAAATTAAAATCGGATGAAAAATAAGCATTTTACGCATACATGCCCCAGACCATTGTATGGTTTTTAGAGCCAGAATTTCAAAATTTTCAAAATTTTTAGGCAAAAAAATATTAAAAATTTAATTTTACTTTATGATCAAATTGAAAACATGTTTAAGATTAAAAATAGCAGATATGGTAGTCAAGCTTTTTTTTTATTTGGCGCGGGTAGTGATAAAATTTCCGCTGATTCCAAATAAAATGCGTTTTTCTAAAATAATTAAACAAATTTTTGAAAATTTGTGCTCTATTGTGCGGATCGAAGTGTAAAACGTAAATTCTGTAACTTTTGAGAAATCGGATATATGCAGATATTTTGTATTATAGAATTGTATAACGTCTCAAATTTGTCATTTCACCTCGACGAAAAGGGGTTAAAGATGCCCCAATTCTCAAAAAATTTACTGAATTTATGTATTTCACTTCGTATAATACAATACAGAAAATTGTTTCCCATATTTGCTAAATTATTTTAGAAAAACTCATTTTCTTTGGAATCCGCGGAAATTATATCACTACCCACGCCAAATGAAAAAAAAAGTTAGACTACCATATCTGTTTTTATCTGTAACATTTATTTAATATAATTATAAAGTAAAATTTATTTTTTTTTATTTTTTTGCCTTAAAATTTTGAAAATTTTCAAATTTTGGCTTTAAAACCCATGTAATGGTCTGGGGCATGTATGCTTAAAATGCTTATTTTTCATCCAATTTGAATTTCTTTAAGCTTTTTGGAAAGATAATTTGTTACCATTTTCATATTACTTAACAAAAAAATTAACAAAAAATAGAAAATACCAATATTTTTCAAAAAACTAGAAAAAACGTGTTTTTTATCAGATAAGAGTGTCCCAAAACTTCAATCCATTTTCGGCACGAGTTATTTTTATCCGATTGTCTCCAAATTTTGGCTCACTCATTTTTAGATACAAAACTACAATTAAGGACCCTACCACGTATTAAAAAGTGATTTTGAAAAATTGCCTTAGTCGTTAGGACACCTTTAGTGTTGAGTCAAGTAATCCCTGATCTGAGAGTTCAACAATTTTTCTAAAACTTTAGACAGATAGCACAGTATTGCAATTGGTCGATATTCCTCCTTAGATTTTGGTATGGGTATTATCTTAGCATGCTTCCACTTAGCAGGAAAAGTACTAGACATTATAATAAAGTTAAAGATATGAGTCACAAACGGAAGGAGAAGCGGTAAAAGGATTTTGAAAAATTTAGGATTAAAATCATCATGCCCGATAGCATTTGACTTTACTGACACAAAACTGGATAAAACATCAAATTGATTGACGCAAGAAAACTCAAAGCCAATAACACCTATTGTGTTATTATCTGTAGAGTTAAAGTCGTAAAAATTATTGTCCATCTGGGTCAAAGGTGTGTTTGTAAAAGCTGTATTCAAGTCATTTACATCAATCGGGCTGATATCGTTGTTAATGCCTGCTTTACCAATACCAATATTACGAATGGTTTTCCACGTTTGTTTTGATTGCAGAGCGGAACCAAACTGCTTGGAATAGTACTCCAATTTAGCTATTTTAATTTTGCAATTAACGTCCTTTCTCGCTGCACGATATTTATTCTTTAAATCAGGTGTTTTGAAACGTTTCCACCTAGAATAGGCCAGGTCCCTTATCTGAATTAGCTGTTTAATGTGCGTAGTAAACCAAGGTTGTGTCCTCAAAGATCTAGTCCTAGTCTTAATGGGAACAGTTTCGTCATACAAACGAAGTACATTATTATCTAGAAAGGATAACTTATCATCAATATTAGGTAAATAGTAGATACTATTCCAATCAATTTGGGAAAAATTATCATAAAGCGAATTGAAATCTATGTTATGGAAGTCCCGGTATGAATAAGTTTTTTCCTCTGGTTGGATTTCAAAATTATATGTTAAAAAGATTAGGTCATGCTTTGAAAAACACGAGGCCGAGATTTGATCATAAAGAAGTACATTTTCCAAATTACTAACAAAAAAAAGGTCTATTAAACTATTAGAGGTAGTAGTGCAATGCGTGGGATGAACACGATTGGTCGGTTCGAGTCCAAAAGGTACCATGTTGTCAACTAAATAAGAGTTAACTAGTATATTAGCATTAAAATCTCCACATATAACTATATCACGGTAACATGCTGTTAAATTTTCCAATTCACTAAAGAAATAATTTAAGTTGACCCTTTTATTTGGTCTATAAACACAGCCAACCAACATTTTGCTCCCAGAAGACAAAACTTCAATGAATAAGTATTCGACCAAATTTTTCCGAGGTGCACCATCACTCTCATTCTCATTTGCATTTCCGTTATCATTGCCAATTAAAACACGTGACTTACAGCGAAGTTTACAAGCTATATAATTCTTAACGAAAATAGCGACACCACCTGCATGACTATCTCTATCATTACGAAAAGTTTTATAGCCCCCTAAGCGAATTAAAGAGTCGGGAGTTGATTTATCAAACCAAGTTTCAGAGACACAAATAATGTCGATATTAGAGTTTTCGAAGATTAACCGAAATTCGTCCAATTTATTATTCAAACTCTGCGCGTTTACAATATACATTATCGTAGAATTCATATAGAATATATCTAGTAAAACTGCGTCCTCAAGTTCTACTTTTTAATAACACATTTATGCTGAAATTTCAATGCAGTTTAATGGTTTTTAATGTAATTTAATAACTTTTTTATCCGTGTTTTCGTTTAAAAGAGTCAACAAGTTGACATGTTCAGTTAAAGTGGTAAATATTCGATTCGCAACACATAACCGAATCTTTGGAATTCAAAATTTTACTGGGTATATTTTGGTGCAATATTTCATCTTTAGTTTGATTACATTATTTCTATGTGAGAAAAAAAAGAAGACAAATAAAAATAAAGTTAACACCTCTTCATTTAACCCATTTTGATCCTCTGTTCGATTTTTCGAACAGTAGAGAACAAGTTTTTCTAAAAAATATTTATGTATGAAAGAGCTGGAATTTCGGGTAAATGTGGTTATGAATGTTAAGTCTCATCTTTCTACAATTAAAAAAAAAAATATACCCGCTTGACCACCACAATTTATATGTCCATTAAATACAATGCAAATCAGCACAGAAATTGTTTCAAGCAAAAACGAAATTTTAGCATTTTTCGATTTTCGGCTTTTAATTTTTTGGACTAATTTAAAATTTTTCTAGATTTAATTTATTATCAAATTCCAATAATTTGAATTATTTTGAAACTATTTACTTTGCAAATAATGAAATAAATTAATAAAATAGCAAATAAATCCAAATATTAAAATTATATAAAAAGTTGGAATGCAGGCTTTTCTGGGAAAACGGCACATGGAAATTTTTTTTTACAGGATTTTTGAGATCAGCGGGTGCTAATTACCTTAAAAAAGTACCTTTTTCCAAAAAAGAAAAATAAAATTGAATCTTGGTCCAAAATGGGTTAAGTGCATTTCCATAAAATAGTTTGGATGTAATTTACAATAACAACACTTTTCTTGTTAATTACGACTTTCTTGGATTTTGTTAATATTAATGTGCTCACGAAAACAATTTGCTGCTAATTCTATATTCGCAAACATCGAAGCCATATCAAGTAGAAAGAAATAATTTAAGTTCAATATTTACCAATTTTTAAATAAAAAGCCACCATTTTAAACCCGCCATTTTGAATTTAAAATTTTCGATTTCATATTCGTAATTAGTGACGCCATATCATTGATAAACAAATAATTGAAGTTTAATATTTACAAATTTTAAAACTTTTGGGCGCCATTTTGAATCCGCCATTTTGAATTTATATTTTCTGATTCCAAATTCGTAATAAGCGACTCCATATCCTTCATAAACCAGTAAATAAAGTTCGATGTATACAAATCTAAAAGTTTTTTACCGCCATTTTGAATTTTAAAGTTTCGATTTCATATTCGTAATCAGCGTCGCCATATCCTTTATAATCAAATATTTTTAGTATTATATATTCAAATTTAAAAATTTATGGCCACCATTTTGAATTTTAAATTTCAGATTTGTGATTAGCCACTGCCTAAACCTCTTTTGGCATATTAAGACTTCTATCCTCTGTATTCTAGTTTTGGCCAAAATTCTTGGATGCTGGCCCACAGTGGGATGTCGTGTAAAATTGGAGGTACTCGTTAAAAATTCGTCATAAAATTTAATTTACAATTTGGAAGCATTAAAGCGGACATTCTGAAACAATTTGCCTGTAATTAAAAAAAAAAAAATGTTTATTGGAATGCCCCGCTCAGATGTGGGACTAAAAATGAGAAAATTATGAAAATAATCGTGAGAACATCTAGCGAGTTTATACACAATTTATACAAAGTTAAACATTCCCGTGCGAACATTAAAGCTGGCACATTTAAATGATGGCATTTGCCTTTATTTTGTCTCAAGTTATAACTTATCCATGCTTCTTGCACATTACAGTCGAAGCAAATAAATTAGAATTCTTATATTTGCCACTTAAAATATGGATTTAAAGAAATTAAAATATAACGTTTCGCGTGTGCACCATTAAAGTGGGGAATGCATTTAATCAGGCACATTTAAATTTATTTTTTTGCTGTTTATAAAAGTACTAAAACGAAACACAATTTTCACATTGAAATAAGCCCTGCTCAAATAGTCATTTATTAATTTTTAAAAACCTCAGTGAACATCTACCGGTTAAATGCGTCACTAAATATTTGAGCTTTAAAAATTTATAATATATGTACGTAATACGCAAAGACTAATTTTGATGGTGTCAGACTGTTTGTTTTTAAAGCAGAGCAGTTTCACTCATAATATGAGTGAAGTTTTAGTGAGTTTCACTCACTAAAACTATGCAAAATTTACAATTTTTTTTTTTGTTAAATGTTCATAACATGCATTTAACTAAAACTTTGTAAATTTACAGTTTTTTTTGGTAAAATTTTGGTCGCTTTTATCATTAGGTTTAAAATATCGGAAATTTTCACTTATAATTAGTTTTATTTATATTTTTTAGATTTACATAATTGTAAAAAAACTTTGAACCTGAAGAGAATCGAATAAACTGACTTTTTTGTTAAAATACAGATTTAACCAAAATACTTTGTTTTTTTTTTTCTCGTAACCGAGATACTTAATTTCATCTGTAATTTTACTTATTGCTCTGTAATACAGTTTTCAAATTAAAAAATAAAATCTCTTCAAAATAACTTCCTAATATTTCAACCTCTCTGTAAAAAGCGACTTAAATTACAATTAAAGCTTAAAACGAGGAGGTTGTGTAAAATTGGAGGTACTCGTAAAAAAACTCGTTATTTTCACAAAAATAAAAAAAAAAGTTAATTCTGTGGGTCGTGGGTTTGATTCCCACCAGAGGGTTAGGTCTGCTTCGCTGCAACGAGACAACGGTCATCGTCACCCGTCTCGGTTAGCTTAATTTAGTATATGATTTGTAATTATATGTTAAAAATTCAATAAATAAATAAAAGTAAATTTATAATTTGGAAGCATTAAAGCGGGCAAATTTGCACGATGGCATTTCCCTATTGTCAACACAACTTGCACATAAAGGAAAGAGAAATCGATCTGCAATCAAATAGTTAGTGATCGTTGTGAAGAAGCCATATCAAGCGCATTAAAAAGATATGTAAGAAAGTCAATGCATTCTTAAACGATTTCCCTTTTATTTTATAAAAGTGTTTATTGGAATGACCCCGCTCAAATGTGCAATTTAAAATTAGAAGTTAATGAAAAAAACCGTGAGAACATCTAGCGAGTTTATTAATAATTTCTACAAAGTTAAACATTTACGTGCGAAACATTTAAGCGGCACATTTTAATGATGGCATTAGCCTTTATATTGTTAGTCAAGTTATTAATTATCTATGCTTCTTGTTAAAATTCTGGTCGCTTTTATCAACATTTACAATTTTTTTTATCGAAATCATTTTACAGAGTTTTTTCGTCAAATAACAAAAAACCGTGCTGGTTGGAAATCTATTTTTTTACAAAAATAAAAAAAAAGAAATGTACAATTTGAAAGCATTAAGACGGGCAAAAAAATTAACACTACGGCATTTCCCATTGTCAACATAACTTGCACATTAAGGAGAAATTGATCAGGAATCTAATAGTTACCGTTGTGTAAAAGCCATATCAAACGCATTTAAAAAATATATAAGAATGTCAGGGTATTCTTAAACGATTTCTCTTTAATTTTATTAAAGTGTTTTTTGGAATGACCCCGCTCAAATGTGGCACTGAAAATGAGAAGTTTATGAAAGACAACCCGTGAGAACATCTAGCGAGTTTATAAATAATTTCTACAAAGTTAAAGTTCGCTTGCGAAACATTTAGGCGGGCGTATTTAAATGATGGCATTTTGTGTCAAGTTAAAACTTATCCATACTTCTTGCACATTGCAGTCGAAGAAAATGAATAAAAATTCTTATAGTTGCCACTTAAAAACGGATTTAAACAATAAATTAAAATAAAACGTTTCGCGTGCGCAATATTAAAGTGGGGAACGCATTTAATCAGGTACATTTTAATTTTGGTTTTTTTTCTAAATGACGATTAGAGCCCCTGCTCAAATTTATTCATTTGTAAAATCCTCGGTAAACATATCGTCACCTGAGAATTGGTTTGCTCCATAGGATGGGGTTTTTACCATCCTATAGAGCAAACCAATTCTAAGATGACGATATACTGTTTAAATGCGTCACCAAATATGTGAACTTTAATAATTTTAAATATACTTAAATACTCAAGGCATGATTTTGATGGCATGTTACAGTGTTGCCAGGTACTTTTTTCTTCCCCCCTAAAAAAATTTCAAAAACCCCTAGATTAGGACGATTTTTAAAAACAAATCCCTAAACATTTTGATATTTATTTTTATAAGTTTAAGGCTAGATTACTCAATGCTCCGTTATAAAATAACTCTCCGTTAAATTTAACTCTTTCATACAAATTTTGACATAAGGATCCGTTGAATCGGCAGTTAGCAGCTAACTTTTCATTGAGTTATCCGCCCTAAATCGGAAAATTCCGAAAAAAATTAAAAAAATATTTTTAAAACTTACTTGTTCTAGAAAAACATTGTACTTTAAAATTTTTTTTTTACTTCAGAAATATTTAGTGACTTAAAGACAAAAACTTCTCAAGTACAGCAACATTTTCAGTTCCAAACGATCGGTTTTTCTACGTTCCGAAAGCAATCGTTTTTAGGGCAAGTAGGTTTTTTGAAAAATAACTTTACATAGAAAATTATGTTGTTATTACCGAAGAATATATTCAAGAATCTGTTGTACTAGGAATCTGTTTCAACAAATTTTACTATCAGTAAATTTGTCCAATTAAAAATGTTTTTATCACTAAATTTTTTATCACAGAATTTAACTAAGAAGCATGGATAAGTAATAACTTGACACAATATAAAGGCAATTCCATCATTTTAATGCGCCTGTTTCGCGCGCGAATGTTTAACTTAGTAGAAATTATTTATAAACTCGCTAGTGTTCTCACGATTTTTTTTTTTATAAACTTCTCATTTTCATTGCCACATTTTGGCATTCCAATAGACATTTTTATACATTTAAAGGGAAATCGTTTAAGAAAGCCTTGACTTTTTATATATTTTTTAATGCGCTTGATATTGCTTTTACACAACGGTCACTATTTTATTCCTGATCAACTTTTTTTCCTTAATGTGCGAGTAGTGTTGACAATTGGGAAATGCCATCATTTGCCCGTTTTAATGCGTCCAAATTATAAATTTAATTTTTTTTTGTTTTTGTGAAAATTACGAGTTTTTTAAGAGTACCTACAATTGTACACAACATCCTCGTAAAATTTACCAGCTTTTTAAAGAGGGGTTACGTTTTTTGAAGAGATTTTTATTTGAAAACTGTATTACAGAGCAATAAGTAAAATTACAGATTAAATTTAGTATTTTGAAAACTGTATTTTAACAAAAAACTGTGTTTATTATCTGTAAAATAAAGATTACAGAGTAAAAAGTAAAATTACAGATAAAAGTTTGTTGTTCAGTCACAAGAAAATACAAAGTATTTTCTTAAAATCGGTATTTTGGCAGATAACTTTGTCAAATATCTGTCGAATTGATATTACAGTCATTTTACAGAGTAATTATTTTTAGTGTGGTATTGATTCATAGAACAATGGAATCGTGTCGCTCAACCCATCGAGTTTCGCAATAAAGCCGAAGCCTCTTTTCTGGTTGCCTTCTTCTTTTAAAACGCTTTAAAGCAGCGATACGCAGACTCATACTATAACATTTATGCTTGTGTGGGTAGTAGCAAGCGAAAAGTCAACAAATTTGCTCAAGCAACAGAATTTTATAGTGTATGTGTGTTGACAGCGCACAAGCAGCGCCTATTCCCGCGGGAATAGACATTACAAAAATGCTTATCACTGCTTTAAAGAATTGTTGGCGTTGCCAATTATGAACAAATAGTTCAATTTGAACTTAAAAACTAACAACTAGTTTAATGAGCTTCTTGCTCGTTTAATTTAAAAAACTATCCTAACTTAAAAAACTACAATATGTACACTAGAAAAGGATGAAAAAAGAGGAAAATAAAAAATATTAAATAAATAAAAATTATAAAAATCAGAAAAATTATGCACTATAAACAAATGAAAAAACAACTTTGTTGAACTCGGTTAAGCAAGAATATTTTTTTTTCTTTTTGTGGAATTACGAAAATATATGCATATCTCATTAATTGTTGCGTAAGTGTTCCGAATTTCGGATAATTTTGATGCTGAATGAAGGAATAAATTAAGAATGTGCGAAGCGTAATACTTTTTTGAATGTGCGAAACGTAATACTTTTTCGATAACTTGTACGCCAACATATCTGTCCGACATGTTGGCAGCACCATCATACCCTTGTCATCCCAGTAAATTTTAATCCAGGCCGAATTTGGCTTAATGCTCCAATAAAGTTTTGAAAATTTCAGTACCCGTTGTTTCTATCATAAAACATTCTTTATATTTACCTGCTGTTTGGCTTCCTAAGCCGGTTAATTTTCAGATTAATGAAACAAGCAAGTTTTAACTTTAAAATGTTCTCCAGAAACAAATACAACAAAAAAATGCTTTCTTTATTGATGGCTTCAATGCCTTTGTGTGGTATTTTTAATACTAAAAATATGTAGGAAAAATCTAAAACTAGGTTGAATTTTGGTTTACGTAAAAACTAATACACAAAGGAAAAAATGTGTATACTAAAAAACTTAACTTAGCCAATCCAGTTGGTATAAGAGAGAAATATAGAAATATAGAAAAATAACAAAAGAAACAAAAAACTGGCATTTAACCCCTTATTAAACAGGGTTTAACACCTGCATTTTCATAATAAAATCGAATACATTGCGTAAGCTGTTCATTTCCGCTGATATCCGCCGTTTCGTCTGCTAATATTGAAAAATAGAATCCTGATTTGTGTATTTTTTAAAAAATGTTTTTTTGTATTTCTTTACCTATAATTTGAATAATTTCATTTTGTATTAAAGGGCTATTATACGATGCATTCTTTGGTGCATTTGCATAGCTTTTTCGAAGGAAGTTATCTCCTTTAGCTAAAGCTAAACCTTTGCGTTTGCTCTTGATGATCAATATGCCATTCTAAAAAACAAAAACTTTCGACAGAAAACTCAGATTTAGTTATTATTCTAAATAAAATCCAAGATGACACCCATGTAGTTTCCACACTCAAAATAATGACTCTTAAATACTCTGTAAAATGACTGTAATCTGTAATTTGACTATTTACTTTGTAATGTCTATTTTACAGATAATAAACAGTTTTTTTTGTTAAAATACAGATTTTAAAAAAATACTTTTTTTTTTTCGTTACCAAAATACTAAATTTCATCTGTAATTTAACTTTTTGCTCAGTTTTCAAATAAAAATCTCTTCCAAAAACTTCCAAATATTTGAACCCCTTTTAAAAACGTCTTAAATTACAATAAAAGCTGGTAAATTTTACTAGGATGTCGTGTACAATTGGAGGTACTTGTAAAAAACTCGTAATTTTCCCAAAAATAAAAAAAAGAGTAGTTTTACAATTTGGAAACATTAAAGCGGGCTAATTTATACGATGGTATTTCCCAAATGTTAACAAAACTTGCATATAAAGGAAGGAGAAATTGATCAGGAATCAAATAGCGACCGTAACCTAAAAGCCACATCAATCGCATAAAAATAATATATAAGAAAGTCTAGGCATTCTTAAACGATTCCCCTTTAATTTTATAAAAGTGTTTATTGGAATGACCCCGCTCAAATGTGGCACTGAAAATGAGTTCATGAAAAAAAACTGAGAACATTATCGAGTTTATAAATAATTTCTACAGCGTTAAACATTCGCGTGCGAAACATTAAAGCGGGCGCATTTAAATTATGGCATTCGCCTTTATTTTGTGTCAAGTTATAACTATCCATGCTTCTTGGTAAAATTCTGGTCGCTTTTATCAACATTTTACAGGTAATTCTGTAAATCTACAGTTTTTTTTTTTTTAACGAAATCATTTTACAGAGTTTTGTTCGTAAAATAACAAAAAATCTTGCTGGTTGGAAATCTATGGTATTTTCTGCTGGCTCAACAGAGTATCTCTGTATTTTAACTGAGTAACTACTTTGAGTGTACGAATTTCGGATAATTTTGATGCTGAATGAAGGAATAAATTAAGAATGTATACTTTTTTGAATGTGCGAAGTGTAATACTTTTTCGATAACTTGTACGCCATTTTATCTGTCCGACATGTTGGCAGCACCATCATACTCTTCACTCAAAATAATCACTCTGTTAAATTACAGAGATACTCTGCTGAGCCAGCAGAAAATACCATAGATTTCCAACCAGCAAGATTTTCTGTTATTTTACGAGGAAAACTCAGTAAAATGATTTCGATAAAAAAAACCTGTAAATTTACAGAATTATCTGTAGAATATTGATAAAAGCGACCAGAATTTTACTTTTTTATTTACTATTTGATTTCTGATCAATTTCTTTTTCCTTATTGTTCAAGTAGTAGTGTTTACAATTGGAAAATTCCACCGAGTAAATTTGCCAGCTTTAATGCTTCCAAATTGTAAATTTACTTCTTTTTATTTTTTTGAAAATTACGATGTATTTTACGAGTACCTCCAATTTTACCCGACATCCTCGTAAAATTTGCCAGGTTTTATTGTAATTTAATACGCTTTTTAAAGAGCGGTTGAAATATTTGGGAGTTTTTTATTTAAAAACTGTATTACAGAGCAATAAGTAAAATTACAGTTGAAATTTAGTATTTTGGTTACGAGAAAATGTATAAAATCTGTATTTTAACAAAAAACTCTGTTTATTATCTGTAAAATAGAGATTACAAAGTAAAAAGTAAAATTACAGATAAAATTTTGTTTGTGTTACAAAGTATATTCTTAAAATCTGTATTTCGACAGATAACTTTGTCAAATGTCTGTCGAATTGAGATTACAGTCATTTTACAGAGTTTTTAACAGAGTAATTATTTTGAGTGTTGTCATCCCAGAAAATTTAAATGAAGGCCGAATTTGGCTTAATGCTCCAATCAAGTTTTGGAAATTTCTGTATCTGTTGTTTCTCTCATGAAACATTCTTTAATTTTACCTGCATTTTCATTATAAAATCGAATACGTAGCGTAAGCTGTTCTCCTCCGCTGATATCAGTCGTTTCGTCTGCTGATATTAAAAAATAGAATCCTGATTTGTGTATTTTTTTAAAAATGTTTTTCTGTATTTCTTTGCCTTTAATTTGAATAATTTCATTTTGTATTAAAGGGCTATTATACGATGCATTCTTTGGTGCATTTGCATAGCTTTTTCAAAGGAAGTTATCTCCTTTTGCTCTGTATCTAAAAGTGCTCTGAAAGTTCCATCATTATTTAATGGCTCTTCTAATGAAAATTGCCCTCCTTCATCATGCCCTCTCAATGCTAAACCTTTGCGTTTGCTCTTGATGATCAGTATGCCATTCTAAAAAACAAAAACTTTCGACAGAAAACTCAGATTTAGTTATTATTCTAAACAGTGTTGCCAATAGTATGGGGAAATCCCTACAAATAGGGTTTTTTCATAAAAAAAGATAGCGTAGGGGAAAAGGGACAGATTTTCTTTTTTGACCAAAATGTAGGTACTTTTTAAAAAAGAATTGATATTTTTAATATTAAACGTTTTGGCAACGAAAAAATGGTACCAAATATTTTGTTTTTGAAATTGGTTAATAAGACATTATTTAACCCCTGTAAGTTGTTCACCAATATAAAAATGGTTCGAAACATAAATTTGAAGCGAAAATTTCGAAGTCTCATGTTTGGTTATGTTTTGCTCTTCAGCTGTTTTAAAATTTTTAACAAAAATATCCTGATACATACATATAAACGGGTTATTTTACGGATCTTCACCAGAGAACGAAATAGCCCTTTAAAGATATTTAGAACGTTTTTGTCAAGCCAGTTTAAATTTTATGTTTGTTGACAGATTTTCACATAAAAACCGAACTTGCCAAAAGTAGTTGAGGTTTATATTTTTAAATTAAAAAAAAAAAATAATTTTCTTGAAAATTGTTCTTTATAAATATTATAGTTTTAGTTAGTAAAGATAAAATTACCTCGTGCTAAAATTAACCTACTCAAAATATAATATATCAATTTTTATTTAAAAATTTATCAGAATTTAAAAAAAAAATAATTTAAACTTCGTTTAAACCAAAGGGTATCAGTCGCTCAATTTTAACAACAACAAGCGCTCTGACTTTTAACAAGTGAAAATAATTTGAGCAGCACACTTCCTATTCTGTTTTGTTATTTTCATTTGCACAGTAAAAACTGCGACAGTGTTAGTGTTTTTTCTGCGATTCTTCTTTAAATATATGAATGTATTAGTGAAATTTACGAAAATGAACAATGCAAGGGCGAAGTGTGCTGCTCAAAAGATTTTCGATTCGCCGTCTATTTTTAAAACTAGCGAGTTGTATCTCTTTCTTATACTCTTTGGTTTAAACTTAAAACAAATATAATTGACGTATCAAAAACTCACATTTAGTATTTGAACTTTTATTTTACATTAAATGTCCAAAAAGTGAATAAAATTTGGTTTTGTTTTAAGCATTAAGGTATAAGGGTATAATACCCTATTCACACGTACAGTTTTAAATCGTTTTTAGCAGCAATATTTTTAGCACTTTCTTTATTCTCTTACAGTATATTGACAGAAAATGTTAAAAATAATTGCTAAAAATGGTTTAAAGCTGTAAGTGTGAATAGGGTATAAGGCTGCTAAAACGTATGGATAAATGTAGGGATTTGTTTTTTGGAAAATGTAGGGAGAAAAGGGATTTTTTTTAATATGTGTACACTCAAAATAATAACTCTGTTAAAAACTCTGTAAAATGACTGTAATCTCAATTCGACAGTTATTTGACAAAGTTATCTGTCGAAATACAGATTTTAATAATATACTTTGTATTTTCTTGTAACCGAAAAACAAAATTTTATCTGTAATTTTACTTTTTACTTTGTAATCTCTATTTTAGAGATAATAAACAGAGTTTTTTGTTAAAATACAGATTTTATAAAATACTTATGTTTTTTCTCGTAACCAAAATACAAAATTTCAACTGTATTTTTATTTATTGCTCTGTAATTATAAACCCTGGAAAATTTTACGAGGATGTCGTGTAAAATTGGAGGTACTCGTAAAAAACTTTCACAAAAATAAAAAAAAGTAAATTTACAATTTTTAAGCATTAAAGCGGGCAAATTTACTCGATGGCATTTTTCAATTGTCAACACCAGATTGGCTATTTGACCAGAAATCAAATAGTAAATAAAATAGTCAAATTCTGGTCGCTTTTATCAATATTTTACAGATAATTCTGTAAATTTACAGTTTTTTTTATCGAAATCATTTTACAGAGTTTTCTTTGTAAAATAACAAAAAATCTTGCTGGTTGGAAATCTATGGTATTTTCTGCTGGCTCAGCAGAGTATCTCTGTAATTTAACAGAGTGATTATTTTGAGTGTAGGTTTTTTTCTTTTAAAAAAATGGCAACACTGATTCTAAATAAAATCCAAGATGACACCCATCTGGTTTCCACACTCAAAATAATGCCTCTGTTAAATGCTCTGTAAAATGACTGTAATCTGTAATTTTACTATTTACTTTGTAATGTCTATTTTACAGATAATAAACAGAGTTTTTTTTGTTAAAATACAGATTTTAGAAAAATACTTTGTTTTTTTTTTCGTTACCAAAATACTAAATTTCATCTGTAATTTTACTTTTTGCTCAGTTTTCAAATAAAAATCTCTTCCAAAAACTTCCAAATATTTGAACCCCTTTTAAAAATGTCTTAAATTACAATAAAAGCTGGTAAATTTTACTAGGATGTCGTGTACAATTGGAGGTACATGTAAAAAACTCGTAATTTTCACAAAAATAAAAAAAGAGTAGTTTTACAATTTGGAAACATTAAAGCGGGCTAATTTATACGATGGTATTTCCCAAATGTTAACACAACTTGCATACAAAGGAAGGAGAAATTGATCAGGACCGTAGCTTAAAAGCCACATCAATCGATTAAAAATAATATATAAGAAAGTCAAGGTATTCTTAAACGATTCCCCTTTAATTTTATAAAAGTGTTTATTGGAATGACCCCGCTCAAATGTGGCACTGAAAATGAGAAGTTTATGAAAAAAAAAAATGCCGCAGAGTTTTGTACTCTTGCTCAAAATATTAAATCATGATTACTAAATAAAAATTTTTGCCCAATTAATATAACATATTTGCAAAAATGATATTTTTTTGAAAAAAAAAAAAAATACACTAGAAGGAGGAAAAGCCACACACATATAACTTATGATTTATTTTATATTTAGAAAAAATTCCGGTAAACTAAGAACAAATCAAAAAAACTACAAAACAGAAGTCAAAAAAATGCTGATATATTCAGAAAAAATCTTAAAATTTAGAAGCAAAAAACAACTGGAAAATTTAGAAAAATCTGAATATACAGGGTGATTCAGTCACGACCCGCTGAATTTCACCAGCGTATTTCTTGGCTCATTTTATGAAAATAATTCCACTACGACCATCCCCGAAAATGCAAGTGTGCGAAATGGCAGCGGTTTGAAAATTTTCGGAATGGCGATCAGAGGATAGTAGGGTAAAATTGCTAACTTCTGAATCAGTGGCCGGATTTTATTGTTTTTGGGCTTGTTGGAAAAGTTTTTCTGAGACCTTTAAGAATCATTAACAGAGATACAGAGCTTTAAAAAAAGTTAAAAAAAGACATAGAAAGACAGCCAGATGGCAGGTAACTTATGTTTTTTCTCTTAAAAGATAGCCCTACCTCTTACCATTCCAAAATGCCCTAAACGAAGCCAAGAGATCTTACCATTCCAAAGTTATGATTTTCAACGCCAAGAGAAAATATACCATCAATACAAGTTGTACTCCGTGTAGTTGAAATTTCAGTATCGTTATTAATATTAAGTCCAAACTCTTCTTTTATTATTGATATCAAATTTTGTCCACTTTTACAATTAAAGTCAATGTTAAAATCATCAATTAAAGTCAATGTTAAAATTATCAAGGATATCAAATCTACATTTTAGTTTAGGACTATATGCCATAAGATTTAATTCCAGAAACTTATGTATTTCATCTATTGTTGAAATATAAACTGCAGTGAAATATAAACTGCTATCAGTAAAGCTGTTTTACCATTAATGGCAGTTTTAATAGCACAAATATCTCCCATACTTTCTTGGGCAGTAGATCTTTTCGAAAGTTGATTTTCTAGTTCATCATATTTTATAAGATCATGCTCAGCTGATTTCAAACCACAATTTAGCTTTTCATATATGGAAACTCCACCACTTCTAACAGAATTTCTTTTAAACTGCGACTTAAGTTGATACCCAGACACATAAATTTGTTCGGTACTTTCTACCCATATTTCACTGAATACCATAAATTTAGCCATTGTTAATACGGAATCTGAAGAAATATCCTTAGAATGAGCATTAAGACTGGGAATTTAACGTACACTCATAGAAATCCTACAGTATTCCTTACTAAAAAGTCTGTTATTAATGCTGACACGTTAGTATTAAAGGGCCCTACAACGCGTTAGTCAAATTTTACTAACGCGGTTATAAAAAAATAGTAAAGTTAGAGTAACTGAAAAAATTAGAAAATTTTTAGTTTTACAGTAAAATTGTTAGTATTGTGGTGAAATAAATTTCCAAATGAAATTTAAAATAAATAAAAATTTTATTTTTATTATATAATTAAATTAATAAAAATATCAAATTAAACACAAAATTCACTTAAAGAACACAATCAGTTTAAAATTAATAATTTTGAGATGTGTGTTTGTTTTTTGTTGAGTTCTTCAATTATTTACACACCGCTTGCATCTGAAAAACAAATTGAAAAAAAATGTACACATAAAATGTGTATACGTGGGTAAGAAAATGCAAAAAACTTACGCTTGGTAAACAAAAATTGCACACATGATGACGTCATTTAAAAGGTTTTATAATTATGTTGCGCTGTTGTTGTAAATTTAAAATATATTTCCAGATTTTTTACCTAATGTTATAAATGAAAAAAAATATATTGTCGAACTATATTCAATAAATGCCAACTCGAAAAAGCTTACTGTTCAGGAGAGCTAAAAAACTAGTTATTTCGCATATTATTGCAAAAATAAACAATGTACCTTCCACAAGATGGTTTAAATATTCTAAACAATTTTTACCTATGCAAAAATTTTCATATTTTGCACTTGTTCGCGTATTTTTTAGAGATGGCATTTATTACTATATCAAAAAACAAATATTTTTTTAGAGTTGGCATATTTTGTCGGAAAATAAAAATACATTTTTTTTGGAAAATTTTTTAAATTTTTTTTTTTTTTGGTTTTTGTTATCCTTAGTACGGTAATTGCAAAAACTGAACAAAAAATTAAAAATCTTTGCATATTTTTAAAAGTTACTAACTCCGAAAGCCTTTTAATCTCAGGGTGGTCAACTTTGGCACTCTGTAACTCACGCTGTATTGCAATAGGGTCACTCCAAACTAGCTATTTTGAATGCTTATATCATTGACTTTATTTGCCCCATTTATTATGTTTCAATCTGATAAATAGTTTGAAAGTTACATAAATATAAGCAATTTTTTTTTTGCAAACACTATTTACCGGTATTTTCAAAATGGCAATATCTCGAGAACCAGTCATTAGATATCTAAATCTTTACAAGATTCGTGTTTAGCATGGGAAATGCAATAAGATATGTAGTCTAATTTTTTTTAAAAAATTTTTTGAAAAATTTTTGGAAATTTACAATGGGAGTTGGCATTTATTTCCACCAAAAAAATATGTACTTTGAGTTAGCAGAATAACAAAAATGGATGTAAAACGACAACAAATTATTTTTTTGCTCTGAAATTTTTATGGCAGATAAGTATTACATAGGGGAGCTATTTGCCATCGTAAACTCATTTCCGTCAAACTTGAGTTGGCATATTTTGAATATAGGTTCACGATATATTTGTTGTGTTATAAATATAGCAGTATTTAAAGAACTTTGTGTATTACCTGATGTTACATCAGTGCTGTATTCGAATTTGTTTATTTATAATAAAAGTGTTGGTGTTTTCACGATTATTTTTCTATTTTTTTTTTTTTTTGTATTTGGAAAAAAAAAACAATTCCGCTTCACGTTTACATGATTGAAGATTTTTTTGTAACTAAATAAAGAGAGCCTTGAGAATAACAATGTTACCAATTTGTTGTTTTTCCGCAAAAATAGCGATTTTTTTTACAGTAATCACAATAAAGGCTTTGGCTTTAAATTGTTTAACAAGGAAACGGTGATTCATAAAATTGAGTCAATTACCAAAAAAACTCGAATTTTTTATGATTGAGATCAATAATTTGTATTGAAATAAATACAATATCAAAGATTACTATAGAAGACGTGTGATAAGGGAAAGTGGATGATACTACTGGAAAAATATTTTCATGGAGATTTTTTAATGAATTCCTCTTTAGGTGTTCATTTGTAGTGTAGAACAAGTAAGAGTGTTAAATTCGGTTGGGCCGAATCTTGTATACCCTCCAACATGCAAAAAAATAAAAAAAAAAAAAATGCAGGGGCGTTTTATTTTTTTTTGGGGGGGGGGGGGGGTCAGGGGGTCTCTTGTAGTAATTGAGGGGGGCAAATTTTCCCTCGAATTTGTGTTTAAAAATTCATTCTTATGCTTCTTGCACTAGAGAAATACAAGATTATCAGTATTTTAAAAAAATGTTTTATTCCACGCCCATAAAAGGGGGGCGGGCCGAAAAAACGTAATTTTCTAATTCTCTAGGACCAAATGCAGGACTTTGAACTTTTTGTGGCATGAAAATGTTGCATTTGTTAAACAAAAACACAAAAAATCATGTAAAAATATGGTATTTTTCAGAGGTTGGTTTAGTTCTTCAAGGGGGAACTTTTTTCCCCCTGGTCCGATTTTGCTCATTTACGAACTTAACCTGCCTATGAACATAAGACATATTCGTGTTAACTACAGACGGACGGACGGACATCGCTAGAATGTCTTAGAATCGATCACTGATCATAAATATATATACTTTATGGGGTCCTAGACCGATATTTTGATGCGTTACACACGGAATGACAAAGTGAGTATACCCCCATACTGTAGTTGGAGGGTATAAAAATATCTTGAATTCAATCAGAATCTGTCAGAATCTACTAAAACACTCTCAAATTCAATGAGAATCTACCAAAACACTCTCCCAAAAAAGTTTTTCTGCGGGTAAGGAGGAAAGAAAATAGACTAATCGCATACAACGGGACCACACATGCAAATTTAGTGAATTTCCATTTTAGAAGCTGGAATCTTTAGACACATTTTGTAAAATATACTGTTTTTGTTATTAATTGCTTAAAGAAAACTATTTTGTTGTTTACACATTTTTTTAAATTTTAATTGAATTATTAATTTTGATTGAATTTTCCTGTAGGAAAAGGGTGTTTCTCGATCCGAAATCATTTATCCCGTGACAGATGAAAACGGCACATATCACTAAAAAGCCTATTACGTGACAAATGAAAATTGGACTTATAATTAAACTGTCTCAAAAACACGTATCCCTTAGCCGGGACAATAGGACAAAACCAAATTTCCAAACTTTTACAAAATATAAAAACTTTCCTAGTCCCATACACATTTTTTTGAGTTTTATAGTAAAAAAATTAATCAAAAATGATTTTAGAAAAAACAAGTGAGAGTGTTAAATTCGGCTGTGCCGAATCTATTATACCCTCCAAAATGTAAAAAAAAAAATAAAAACAAAAATTTGTCAGGGGCGTTTCTTTTTTTTTTCGGGGGGGGGGGGGGGGGGTTGATAGGGTCAGTGGGGGACGTTGAGAGCACCTTCCCATCGCGATAAATATACCAAATGTTACATTTAATTAACAAAAATACAAAAAAAACATGTAAAAAAGTGTATTTTTTTAGATGTTGGTTTAGTTCTTCAGGGGGGAACTTTTTTCCCCCTGGTCCGATTTGGCCAATTTCCGAACTTAACCTGCCTAGGAACATAAGACATATTTGTGCCAAACTTGAAGGGTCTAGCTATTTTATTTTGGACTGCATCGTGTTAACTACAGACGGACGGACGGACGGACATCGCTAAAATGTCTTAGAATCGATCACTGATCAATAATATATATACTTTATGGGGTCCCCGACCGATATTTCGATGCGTTACACACGGAATGACAAAGTGAGTATACCCCCATACTGTGGTTGGAGGGTATAAAAAAAATGTTCAAACATTTTTTTTAAATTTTCGGACATAAAAATTGATCGACATTTTTTTTGCGTTTTGAAACCCTTCGTACAAGTATATTAAGAATAAAAGTTCTGCAAAGGTTCTATTCTCTACATTATTTTAAAAGTTTTAAGGCAAAAACCACAATAAAATGAAATGTTGCTTATCGAGTTTTTACAATAAGCCCTTCATTTGAGAAGATTAAAATTGGCATTTAAAATAACAAGTTGGTAATAAATGTGTGTGACTGCGTCAAAAGATAACGACGGTATTTGTTATATTCTACAAGAAATTCTTTTCTCTACAGAATTTTTGAACGTTGTTACTTGATATAAAATAAAATGTGTAAGAAAAAAACAAAACATAAACAAAAATTTTCTGTTTATATTTTCCTAAAGGCCTACTCACACTTGAGGTCAAATCTCGTTCAAACGAGATTTCACCTCGGGTGTGAATTGGGTATAACTGAATTTTCATACCAATGGTTACAGTACAGTACGTTGAGAACGACCCGCCCTTTGGGGTCTAAACTACTAGATTGAAAAAAATAAATTTGTATGGGGAATCTAATAGATTAAACTAGATTGGAGCCATAAGCTAGATTAGAGGACCAGTGCAAATGCACTATAAGTCATGCTCAAAAAAATGCTTTTAGGAAATTTTTTTTTACAAAATTTCTAAGTTCCGAAATATGGTGGATACAGCTTTGATGTGTTCAGTGACATGTCACTATTGAACCGGCACGGGATGTGTTCCTAAGGGACATGTCCCTAGAGATGTATGCGGGGCTGAAACATTCCTAAACAAAAGTGATACTTATTGTAATATGAAAGGTGTCGAATTGGTAATATGTTTTTTGGGTCCGGGTAATATGTCACACATTCACATTTTTTTAATTGTCAAATAACAGTATTTTAAATGTTATACATAATCATTTTTAAATACCGATATTGCTTATACATGTGCAAATTTTAATTCTTTCAGAAAAATCGAAAAGTTTTCAAAACTTCAAACAGTTTAAAAAACAGGTTATATGTCGGATCAGATCATTAAAATATAAAAATATTTTTAGATCTTTCTTGTTTTGAAATTTCGGTTTTTATGATGAATTTTGTCGTTGGCCATTCTTTACATGTGGCATAAAATTAACTTTTCAACGTTACTTTTACTATATATAATTAAAAAACCATTTGTCGTCATTTGTATATTATTGTATACCTATCTAAGAAATAATTTTTTAAAGTAATACTCATTTGATAATAATAACGTTTAGTATTGTTAACTTTGTCTTTAACAAATTGCATCTACTATAAAAAAATTTTCCAATGTATTGTCGCCGTCTGAATGTAGAGATCAAATGGAGTAAAATTGCATTTACAGTTTTTCATTTCGGGATCCTATTTTCTTTCAAAAAGACTTCAAAGTTTTAAAGGATTACATTTTGTAAAATATTTTTTAAATATTTATACTTGTCTTATAATAGGACTATTGATGGCAAATGAATAAGGAGAATCTTCGTAATTTTTCGATTTTTTTATATTTGCCAGATCAGGAAAAACGATGTCTTTTCAAAACTTTATTAAAATATTTTGTTAAACATTTTAAATAATATTGAAGGATAAAGTTTTGAAAAATAGTAACATGGGAGATCTTCCTCTTTCATTTGTCATCGCAAGTGATATCCTAAAACAAGTACAAATATTTAAAAAAATATTTAACTAAAATTTAAGCCTCTAAAACTTGGAATTAGCTTTTAAAGGAAACAGGATTACGAAATGAAAAACTGTAAATACAGTTTAAGTCTTTATGGTTTAAATCAGAGACCAAATATAACAGTTATATGTGTCTTTTTGTTTTAAAAAAATCATGAAACGAATGTTGTCCAAACTTATTATTTTATATATGAAAAGACTTCTACACTCAAAATAATTACTCTGTTAAATACTCTGTAAAATGACTGTAATCTCAATTTGACAGATATTTGACAAAGTTATCTGCCGAAATACAGATTTTGAGAAAATACTTTGTATTTTCTTGTGACCGAAAAACTAAGTATTATCTGTAATTTTATTTTTTTCTTTGTAATCTTTATTTTACAGATAATAAACAGAGTTTTTTGTTAAAATACAGATTTTTGAAAAATACTCTCGTAACAAAAATATTTATTGCTCTGTAATACAGTTTCCAAATAAAAATCTCTTCAAAAAAACTTCCAAATATTTCAACCCCTTTCTAAAAAGCTTCTTAAATTACAATTAAAACTGGTAAATTTTCCGAAGATGAGTTGTAAATTGGAAGTTTTTTTTAATTTTCACAAAAATAAAAGTAAATTTAAAATTTGGAAGCATTAAAGCGGGTAAATTTATACGATGGCATTTCCCAATTGTCAACACTACTTGCACATTAAGGAAGGATAAATTAATCGGGAATCAAATAGTGACCGTTGTGTAAAAGCCATATCAAACACATTAAAAAAAATATGCAAGAAAGTTAAGGCATTCTTAAACGATTTATCTTAAATTTTATAAAATGTTTATTAGAATGAATCCGCTCAAAGGTGGCACTGAAAATGAGAAATTTATGAAAAAAACAAAAAACCTGAGAACATCTAGCGAGTTTATAAATAATTTCTACAAAGTTCAACATTCACGTGCGAAACATTTAAGCGGGCGCATTTAAATGATGGCAGTTGCCTTTATTTTGTGTCAAGTTATTACTTAGCCATGCTTCTTGCACATTACAATCGAAGAAAATGAATAAGAATTATTATAGTTGCCACTTAAAAAGTGAATTTAAACACAAGAAATTAAAAAATAACGTTTCGCGTGTGCACCATTAAAGTGGGAAATGCATTTAATCAGGCTCATTTAATTTTTAGTT
This sequence comes from Pegoplata infirma, assembly GCA_963921195.1. Lineage (NCBI taxonomy): Eukaryota > Metazoa > Arthropoda > Insecta > Diptera > Anthomyiidae > Pegoplata > Pegoplata infirma. Next base: position 39,588 of record CAWUER010000177.1, read on the forward strand.
TTTTCTCGAAGTTTATAAAAAACTACAATTTTCACATTTAAATAGCCCCTGCTCAAATCGTCATTTATTTGTTTATAAAAACCTCGGTGAATATCTACGCTTAAATGCGTCACTAAATATGTGAGCTTTAATACGCAAAGAATAATTTTGATGCCTTGTCAGTAGACTTGTGCTTAATCGTTCAATTGAGTGAGCGCTCATTCTCGTTCATTTTAGATAAAAGACCTAGTTCGTTCATCTAGTTCAATCGCTCTTTTGGCTTTTTCGTTCAACAGTTCGTGAACGAATCATTTTGATCATGTCTGTTGGTCGTTCATCTAGTTCAAATCGGTCAATTTTGGTTTTCGTTCAACAGTTCCTGATCGAATCATTTCGATCATGTCTGTTGTTTTGGCTTTCGTTCCAAAAAATACAAAAATGTTAAATAAAAACATTAATAAAAAAACAAAAAAAATATATAAACTTTTTGTAAAAAAACAAATAAGTGATGAGAAAGCGTGCCAAAAGAGGAGAAAAAACTAACACCTATTGACAAAATTACCAAAAAAAATTGAACGACCGAACTGAAAGATCAAAATGAAGTAATGACCAATTGAACTGAATGAACGAAAAGATCTGAAATGAACGAACTAGATAAACCGCTCAGTTAAGTGAATAGTTCAATTGAACTAGTTCGTTCGTGAACGACACAGCTCTACTTGTCAGACTGTTAATGTTTTTGATGCAGAAAAGTTCTGGAGTTCATGCACGCAGGTAAAACAAAATTAAAAACGCCGTTGGAATGACAACTTTAAGAAGTTTTTTTATTATAAGTATGGATGTTATTTTTGTTCTCAATTATTTCATGTATTTAAGTTTGAAATCAAATAAATTTAACAAAAACTTTGTAAATTTTCAGAAGTTTTTTTTAAAAACTTCTAGTCACATACCAACATTTTATAGATAATTCTGTAAATTTTCAGTTTTTTATCGAAATAATTTTACAGAGTTTTTACAAATATATGTAAAGTACTTCTTTGTAAAAATGTAATCCCATTTAACTAATATTTTACTAAAAACTATGTAATATTACAGTTTTTTTTTGTCCAAGCAATTTTACAGAGTTTTCTTCGTAAAACAACAAAAAATCTTGCTGGTTGGAAATCTATGGTATTTTCTGCTGGCTTAGCAGAGTATCTCTGTAATTTAACAGAGTGATTATTTTGAGTGTAGAGATGTCCCGTGTTAAAATTTGCAATAACATTTATTTTTTTGATTTTTTCAATAACAGTAAAAAATAACAGTTATTAAAAACTTTTTGTTCAAAGAATCTAAAATAACTTTTATTTTATATTTATTTGAGTAAATAACTGTTATAACAGTTATTTTTAAAAAAATCAAAGTTTATATCTTTAAATCAATGATTGAAGTATTAGATATCAATAGAATTCTTCTGCATGTGTTTATTGTTGTTTTATTTTAATAACTCGAGTTTTTTAAGGCTCAAAGAGTTTTTAATAACAGTTATAAAAAATAAAAGTTTTTTATTTCTGTTATTTTGAACAGATATTTATATAAATCATTTCAAACTGTTATTTTTAATTTTTATTTGAACAAATATTTTTGAACAGTTAAATTTGATTTTTTTCAATAAATCTCATAACTGTTATGGTCTCTGGTTTAAATACATTTAATCTCTAGTTTCAAACGTATGTATATTATGCAGATCGCGTTTAAATACTTTTTTATTTTTATCGGTCCAGCAATGTTCTTCGAATGCATTTTGTAATGCGAAAATTAAAAATGATTTACTGTAGATAAAAACCGCTCTATTGCTTGCTACATACGTTACTAAAATCGCTACTTTTAGCAAGAAAACTCTTTGTTGACAACAGTCTTCAAAAATGTGTTCTCAACACAAGTACTCTCCTACTCTCTCTTTTTCTCCTTTTTTTTTGTTTTAAAAAACGGAAAATCCAAATTCTCAAACACATGTATTTTACAGCACAAGGATATTTTATGATCGTAATATTTTATTGTTATACAAATGGTCTTTCTAAGACGATGTAGATTCTACATTGTAGAATAACAATATTATATTAAAGAAAACATTTTAAGGTATCGTTTTAATTTAAAATTAAAAAAAATAATACAATTTTTAAGAAATTGATTCAGATATAAAAATTCTTGTATGGTTTAAAAAAAAATTATTGTCTCAACCTACACTCAAAATAATCACTCTGTTAAATTACAGAGATACTCTGCTGAGCCAGCAGAAAATACCATAGATTTCCAACCAGCAAGATTTTTTGTTATTTTACGAAGAAAACTCAGTAAAATGATTTCGATAAAAAAAAACTGTAAATTTTTAGAATTATCTGTAAAATATTGATAAAACCGAAAAGAAAAAGTTTTACTTAAATGCATTTTATGAGTTCAAAATTTTACAAAAAAACTCTGTAAATTTACAAAGTTTTAGTTATATCCATTTTATGAGTAAAATTTCTCAGCATCAAAAACATTAATTAAAATTATAAAAAATTAAATTAATTAAAATATTTTTTTTTTTTAATTTGCCCGCTTTAATGTTTCCAAATTGTAAATTTACTTTTTTATTCTTGTGAAATTTACGAGTTTTTAACAAGTAACTCTAATTTTACACGTCGTCCTTGTAAAATTTACCAGTTTTTATTGTAATTTAAGACTCTTTTTAAAGTGGCGTTTTGGAAGTTTTTTTTAAGTGATTTTTATTTTTACAGAGCAATAAGTAAAATTACAAATGAAATTTAATATTTTGGTAACGAAAAAACAAATTAATTTTCTAAAATCCGTATTTTAACAAAAAAACTGTTTATTATCTGTAAAATATAGATTACAAAGTAAAAAGTCAAATTACAGATAAATTTTTGTTTTTCGGTCACAAGAAAATACAAAGTATTTTCTTAAAATCTGTATTTCGACAGATAACTTTGTCAAATATCTGTCGAATTGATATTACAGTCATTTTACAGAGTATTTAACAGAGTAATTATTTTGAGTGTAAGCTTTTCATAATCCAATTTGTGCCAAAATGGTATTTCCTTAGATTTTTAAACAAAATTGTATATATATTTTTGTCTCAATTTTTAATAACAAAAATTAGTAGAAAACCGGTAAAAAATCAGTATTTAGTAATGTCCACTTATAAAAAAAACATACTAAAAACTAAAATTATACTGTAAATTAGTAAAAATGTAGTAAATTTAATGTTATAACATATTTACTGTATTTTTTACTGTAGGATTTCTATGAGTGTAGCTAATGAAAATACATCTGGAACACCGACAGTAGAACTGTAGAAGTTGCGACCCTTTTCTCCAATTGTTTTGAGTTCATGATATTCTAGATGACTATATTCCTTTGCTAATTCTGTATAATCGTTTCCCCCGGGAGTGATAGAAATTGAAATCATTTTTATTGTTTGTAATAAAGAGGCCTTCAAGTGATGTGACTCTTGATAGGGCCACATATACTAATTGCTGTTTATGTGTTTTATTATATTAATTTTTTCCCCTTTATTTATTCCACTTGGGAACATAGGGCTTCTACAATTAAATTCCAACTATTTCTATTATTACATATTGATTTGATTTCATCAAAAGATTTATTGATGGTAGTTAATTCATTTAAAACTGTTCTACGCAGTGTTGCCAATAGTAGAGGGAAATCCCTACAAATAGGTTTTTTTCATAAAAAAGATAGCGTAGGGGAAAAGGGACAGATTTTCTTTTTTGATCAAAATGTAGGTACTTTTTAAAAAAAAAATTGATATTTTTAATATTAAACGTTTTAGCAAAGAAAAAATGGTACCAAATATTTTGTTTTTAAAATTTGTTAATAAGACGACATTATTTAAGCCCTGTAAGTTGTTCACCAGTATTAAAATGGTTCAAAACATAAATTTGAAGCGAAAATTTGAGTCTCATGTTTGGTTATGTTTTGCTTTTCAGCTGTTTTAAAATACAAAACAAAAATATCCTGATACATATATACGGGTTATTTTTCGGATCTTCACCGGATAACGAAATACCTCTTTAGAGAAATTTAGAACGTATTTGTCAAGCCAGTTTTAATTTTATATTTTTTTCGACAGATTTTCACATAAAAACCGAACAACTTATTGGCAAAAAAAAATATTTGTGAAACATTTGTGGGATTTGAACCCATGCCACCAAAAAAATAAAATATCAAAACCAACACCTTATCCATACAGCTATTATGCTTGAATTTTGTTGTCTAAATTCAAATTAAATTGTTTTAGAACAACTAAAACTTGAAAAAACTTTTTTCAGAGTTGAAATGTTGGTATCTATAATAAAATCCTGCTTTGCTATTATTATAATAATAATATTATAATAATAAAATTTTAGAGTAGCCCCATAAATGTCCAAAAAATGAATAAAATGTGTTTTTGTTTTAAATATTTAAGCTGCTAAAACGTAGGGATAAATGTAGGTATTTTTTTTTTTGGAAAATGTAGGGAGAAAAGGGATTTTTTTTAATATGTGTAGGTTTTTTTCTTTTAAAAAAATGGCAACACTGGTTCTACGCCATGTATATTTTGGACGACCGGAACGCCGACTTCCTCGAGGATTCCACTCTAATGCGGTTCTTGTAACGCTGCCAATGGGTTTTCGGACAGTATGTCCTATCCATCTCCAATTTCTTCTTGTAATTTGACGTATTATATGCTCTTCATATTCATAAATAACCTTATTGTATGTGGCACCTTGTGATTTATGTATTGTTATCGCACAAGCTTCGATTATAGGAAATTGTTTCCGTTTACAGCTTAATATTTTACTCTTTAAAGCAATTTTAACAGTTTTTAACTCAATAGGAACCAAATCATTGCTTAAATTTAAAGCCCTTACGTGATCTTTACATTTTATTCGTAACAATCGACCTATTTTGGGATCATCAAATGACAACCATAGTAGTTTTATGCCATCAGCTGGATCAGGTTGATATTCAATATGTCGTAAAATACCAATAGCACCATCAATAACAGCAATATTGCGTTAATCGAGTAGCGGCGCTACACTCAAAAAATTATGTTAGTAAAATCAACTGAAAATGTCAGTTAAAATAACTACTTTGTAAGTTGTTTTGGGGTCAACTACTTTTTCAGTTAAATCAACTAACAATGTTAGTTATTTTAACTGACAAAAAACAACTGACTTATGTAGTAAAAACTACTAACATTTGTAGTCAAAACAACTAAAATGTAGTAAAAATTAAATAATCAATATATATTTTTTTTTTCAAAAAATTTTTCAAAAAAAAAATTGAAGACCAAATTTTTTTTTCAAAAAGTTGTGAAAATAAAAAAAACGAAAATTTATTTTTATTTTTTGGAAAAAAAACTTTAAAAATTTTTCAGATATAAAAAAAATTAAATTAACTACTGTAAATAACTGTTACTACATCACAGTACTTTTTTGTTAGTTGTTCAAAAAAACGACTTAAAATAACTAACAGAAATAGTTGTTTGATATTTTTCATACAAAAACAACTGACTTTGCAGTTGAAAACAACTGACTACTGTAAAATATACAAACAACTAACATGTAGTAACTTACATAATTTTCTGAGTGTAGGTGTCGCTACCAGAACTATGTGTTTTTTGTTATTTTAAATTATTGTCGAAGTTTAAGGTTGTAATAAAATGAAAACTGTAATTCTTATTTTCTTTTTTGTTTAATCGGTAGCTTATATAGTCAACCTAAGATGGCGTCCTGCAACTTTTTTAAAATTAGACACCAGCCTAAAAACATTATCATGTTAAAAAACTGCTAGAACATCTATCGAGTTTATAAATAATCTCTACAGCGTTAAACATTAAAGCGGGCGCATTTAAATAATGGCATTCGCCTTTATTTTGTGTGAAGGTATTACTAATATATGCTTCTTGCACATTACAGTCGAAGAAAATGGAGAAGAATTCTTATTGTTGCCACTTAAAAAGTGAATTTGAACAAGAAATTAAAATATAACCATTAACACACCATTAAAATGGGGAATGCATTTAATCAGGCACATTTAAATTTGTTCTCTAAGTTTATGAAAGTACTAATAGGAAACACAATTTTCATATTTAAATAGCCCCTGCTTAAATCGTCACCGCTTAAATGCGTCACTAAATATGTAAGCCGTTGGAATGACAACTTTAAGATTTTTTTTATTATAAATACCCAGTAAAAAAAGTGCGGAGTACTTCTGTGTGGTTTGCTTTAAATTTATAACAAATGTAATGCAATACAACAAAAAACACAAGAAAAACAAGTAAAAAATTAAATTCGGCCTTGCCGAATGAAGTGATACCCTTCACAATTTCAAAAAGATTATTGCAAAAAACTTTATTTAAAAGGAAATTACTTTTGAAAAAAAAAAATTTCCGCGAAAAAAATTTTGGTAAAAAAAAATCCGCGATTTTTTTCTTTTTTTGTCAAAAAATATGTTCGTACTTGTTTAAGTACCATTTGGTGTTCAATTATGTTCACATATGTCAAGCAGCAGCCGAATTAAAGCATTTTGTAGTTTTAGGTTATGTTGAATGTACTAAAATTTTTGAGGTGTTCTTACATTTTCGTTCATAACTTTTGAACCTCTGAACCGATATCGCTTAAATGCAATACCAAACTTCTCGGGAGAACACATCCAATAAATATGTTAAGTTTTAGTCATCTCCGTGTAATATTTATGCCGTGATCACCATTTCCACAGACAGGCGGACAGACGGACATCGCTAGAGTGTCTTAAAATCTATCGAGGATCATGAATATATATACTTTATGGGGTCCCAGACAGATATTTCGATGAGTTACAAACGGAATGACAATCTTATATATACGCTCTATCACTAGAGTGGAGGGTATAAAAAATAAAATAATTTTATGCAAAAAATTACAATTCTTTAAAATATCCGATACTATCGGTAGTTTAAAAAAAAAATATCGATTGGGATGACTATCGATAGTTTTGCAGTTCTAATCGGTTTAGCTTGTGCATTCTTCGATGTCTCATCGACGACTAAATGAATGAGCATAAGAATATGTGTAAAGAACATAATGCACAATTGTGTAAAGAAATGGGCATCATTGAACTATAACCTTTTGTTTTAACCATATAAGGTGAGTTGATCTCATACACGTTCATCCAACAAGTTGTACAACGATACTGCAAGTGTATGGTCACTTTTACAAAAAGAAAATTCAGTTGGAGTATGAAAACAACAAGCACGGCGCGACATTTTCCATAAGATTCGAAAGTAACAACCGGTGACCGCCGTGAAATAAAATGTGTATTAATTTATAAAAAAATAAAAACAAATATTGATCATGCTTTTAAAAATAAAGAAAGAGGACACAAATTTTATAGAGTACAGCCAGTTAAAACAGAGTATTGTCCTCTAAAAAAGAGTACATATGGCCACCTTAATTTAACTAAAACTTTGTAAATTAACAGAGTTTTTTTCGGTAAAATTTCATTTTTCAGATAATTCTGTAAATTTACAATTTTTTTTATCGAAATCATTTTACAGAGTTTTCTTTTCGTAAAATAACAAACAAATCTTGCTCGTTGGAAATCTATGGTATTTTCTGCTGGCTCAGCAGAGTATCTCTGTAATTTAACAGAGTGATTAATTTTCGTGTACTAATAATAAATATTATAATAGAAGTTTTTACTGGGATGTTTAAAGTCAAAAATTTTATGTCAGTCCTTTAAAAAAATTCATGCGAAAATTTTCATACTAATGTCATTTACCTTTGAATCAAATTGATTTAAGCAAAGCAACAAAAATATAATCATGGAGAGATCTATAAAGTGCCATACATACATGACCATATGGTGTCAAACCAAAAATGTCGAAATAAGAGTAAATTATTTTAGCACGTAATTTTTTTTATGGAACACAAAATTTTCTTTTTGTATCCAAAGATAACGTGATGTCTTCACAAAATACATTTGTTGCTGCTAGTCCGGGTTACTATTAATACAGACAACAGAACTTGTGCATCTAAACCTCGGTTAACAGCTTCCTGGTTGACGGAAATTTCGGATATCGCAAACGAATATTTCGGTTGCTGTTATAAAAAACCATGCAGTTGGTTATAAATTCTGCTGACACAACTAAACTGTTTTCTCCGTGTAGATTCCATATTTTTGCTAATTTTTTAAGTTTCATAAAAAATTTTCTAAGCAACAAAATATTTTATTTTAATGATTTTTTAAAACAAAAAGAACACCGTTTATCTGGGGTTGAATGTAAAATATTTAAACATTAAGCGTTAACTTGACACAGGTACATTCTTAGATTGAGTCTGGTAATGAAAAAAAAAAAAAAAATCAGCAAAAACATTCTGAAAATGTGAAAATTTTGTAATTTTCTCTTTAAGATATGTATGTGTTTCCCACTTTATTCATTTGTTAGTTTTTTTTTTTACTTTAGGTGTCATTCTTACTTTTTACTATGATGATGATGACGATGATGTATAAAGAGCCCAAAGAGCTCATAAGCGCCTGCTACTGGATGATGCTGTCAATTACATGTGAATTTGTTTCCTTGTATGCGAATGACAACATTAGCTTTGAGTTGAACCTTTAATAACAGCCACCTTTTAACCATGCGAAAAGAAATGAACAAAAAAAAACTCTTTGGCAATTGTTGGTGTTGGGGGTTATAGCCTGTTTGTTTGTATGACTGAAGATATAGACAAACATTCACCTGATAAATACTTGCATATGTATAAGAAATACACTAATAGTAAAATGTCAGTCAAAGGATGTTATAGTTAAACAAAACTCAGTTTGATGAAAATCCACTAAAGAAAAGTGAATTTTTTTAATTTTTACTGCTTATTTTAATGTTGTTTCTTACTTTTTTTAAGAGCTTTTAACATTGTTTTTAGTGCTTTTTTTGGTTGCCCTGGTAATTACTCTTTCAAAATGTCGAATTTTTCCAAAAAATAAATAATTTAAAATTTTCAACTAATTTTGAGTACCCGGTGAAAAATGATACAAATATATGCGTTCATACAGCGTCATGTATGCCCATTAGTGTGGCCCATCAACATATAGAAAAACACCAAGTATAACTCACAACTCAACGTACCTCAAAATATGATAGATGGCATCGTAACAAACAATTTGCGGCAACTTTCAGCACCCTACAACGATTGGGTGGGAATGCTAACTGATCATATGTGTTTGCAACCTCCAAAGAAATCCTAAAATTTTTTTTTATTGCAATCTTAAAAATAAGTATGTATATAAAATGGTAGCATAACAAGAGCACATAATTCGCATATCGCCAGTTTGTCCAAAGATTGTCCTCAAACAAAAAAAGAAAGATATTAAACAAAGCGAAACCTGCATTTCACTAAAACTGCTACAACTCCAAAACTATGCGGGCCATTAAGTTGCGATAAAATTCATATGAAAGGTGATAAAAATATCTTTACATCATAGATGGAAATTTTTCATTACCATTAAAATTTAATTACCATTGGTTGATATCAATGGTAATGAAAAAATTTTCATTACCATTTAATGGTAATTAAATTTTTTTAATTGAAAAAATAATTACTAATGTTAATGAAATGCACCAATTGTTGAAAAACACCAATTATAATTGGTTTCAAAACCATTGGTTTGCACATTTTTGTTTTTTTGAAAAGTTAAAAATTTAAACATCAAAGTATGTTTTTACAAAAAAATATGAAAATGTTAAAGACAAAAAACAAAACGCCATACCAATGGTAATTATTTTTTTTTTTATTTTCATTAGTAATTAAATTGATAAGTAATTTAATTGGTACAATTGATACAACCAATGGTAATGAAAAAAATTTCACTACCATTGACATCAATTAAATGGTAATTAAACCATCAATTAATTGGCCCCTTTAATTAATTAGTCCCATCTGTGCTTTACATTGAGTAAAATTTCAATTAATATTTTTTTTTGTTTTTTTCCGAATTGAAATTTAAAGTTCCTTATTGTCCTTTGTAGGCAATCTTTTGACAAAATCGCCATATGTGAATTATGTGCTCTTGTTACGCTACCATTCCATGTAGTTATTTTTAGGATTGAAATTTTTTTTTTCAGATTTCTTCAGAGGTTGCAAGCACATGTGATCAGTTAGCATCCCCTTCTAATCGTCGTAGGGTGCTGTAATTTGGCGCGAAATATTAGTTACGATGACATCTTTCATTTTTTGAGGTACGTTGACATATATGCTCCATATATGTCCGCGTATGTCATATATGGGCATATGCCCTCATTTTACGTATATGGACATATATGTTGCAAATATGATCATATATGACTTCATACAATTTCATGTATGACCATATTTGCTCATATATCCACATATGAGGCATTCCACACCAAATGTCCAGCGAAAAAAAAACACGTGTACCCTAAACTTCTGAATAGCTTGTATGGATAGCCCTATATGGAACTTAGAAAATTGCGTTTTTGGTTTTTCAAAAACTGGGCTTAGGAGGCTTGGTCAAATATTGGAAAAATGGTCAAATTTGTGGCGAGTTGCCTTGATTAAATATTTATCAAATTAAAACGGAATGCACCACAATCTTAAAAATTTACGTTCTTATATGAGTGAAATCAAAAAATGTCAACCAAACCATGTAATCGTGTAATATCTCATACATGGGTTAAAGTATTCGCATATTTTTTAATGTACAACGTCGCATAGATTGGCGTTCTACATAACTAACAACAATCCGGATACTAGTAAGCTATTTTAAACAAGTTATTTTCATTTTTGTAGGCCAAATGTAAACTCCGTCGCCAGTAACATTTTCAATTTTTAAACTTTAACCGGTTATATCTTAAAAACCAATAACCCAAACTCTTAATAATTGACTACATTTTTAAAGAGGGCATGTTGACGTTCTTAAAAAATATTTTTGTATAGTCATAACTATCTCTTTTACCCATACAAACACGGCTTCAATTGTGTAACGATTTTTCGACACTTTTTTTCGACATTATGGAACCTGACAATTTTGTTGTTTTTGACGTATTGTGTTTAGAAAAATAATAGGTTATTGCCCCATTTATTAAACGCGAGGCAATAAAGTATCATTTTGCATCATTGGTTTCAAGTTTGCTCCCTGCATATTAATTTCCCTGTATGAAAAGCTAAATCATAAATGAAAAATCGAAAAATGCTGTAAACTCCGTCTCCACGTTTACAACAAAACTACTTAGCGTGCATCTGAAATATCGTCATATTTTGACGTATCTAGTTGACATCTAATGATTTTTTTTCGGAAACCAATTTCCGACAAATAGTTTTCGAAAAAAAGGGCAAAAAGTGACGAAATGTAAACTCCGTCTCTGTAAACTCCGTCAACTTTTTTTTTTTTTGCAGATTGCATTAGAAAACCTTATGAAGTTGTTAAAACCAACGCAAATATTAACACTAGTCATTAAAAAAAGTAAAAAAACTTATTTTAACAGAAATAATAATAAATTTATTTTACATTTCCTCAGAAAAATCCTATTAAAATAAAAAATAATTGTAAAATCTTTAATAACAAAAACCAGAAAAAAATCCTAATTACAAAAATTGTTAGCAATTACATAAATAAGTGTTTTAAATTACAATAAAATGTTTTCAAAGAAAATTCAAAAAATTTAATGTATTTTTCTAAGGTGAATGTAAACTCCGTCACCAAAAAAATCATAAAAATGTCGATAAAATTTGTTTGAAACAGTTTGTAGAAGAGATCTTTTATAGTTATATTAGTAGTGATGTAACATATCGATTTTAATAAAAAAATTTACGAAAAATTAAAATTTTTTGTTTGTACAATTTTGGCTCAAAAACACTGACATTTTTTTATTTCACCCATATAGTTTTGTATGGGCTATCGATTAAATTTTTTTTTTTGGAAAATTTTCAGAACCAGTTCTGAAATTTCCCATTTTTTAAAAAAGTTAATTTATCAAAAATCCGGCCACTTTTTTTTCTTTTTTTTTAAAGTTTAGATGTTTGTCCATCCACACAAAAAAAATCAGAAAAATATTTTTCGTTTTTTTTCAAGAAAATCGCATTTGAATTTTAAATTTCATAACAATTTTGTAATTTGCTTGTATTTTTTGTATCAACGTTGCGAATGAGTAATATTTAAGCAATTAATATTACTCATTCGCAACGTTAAATCAAGAAAATACAAGCAAATTACAAAATTGTTATGAAATTTAAAGTTCAAATTCGATTTTCTCGAAAAAAACGAAGAAGGTGTTTCTGAATTTTTTTGTGTGGATGGACAAACATCTAAACTTTTAAAAAAAAATTTAAAAAAAAGAAAAAAAAGTGGCCGGATTTTTGATAAATTGACTTTTTAAAAAAATGGAAAATTTCAGAACGGGTTCTGAAAATTTTCCAAAAAAAAAAAAATTTAATCGATAGCCCATACAAAACTATATAAGAATGTAAATTTTTGAGATTGTAGTGCATTCCGTTTTAATGTGATAAATATTTAATCAAGGCAACTCGCCACAAATTTTACCATTTTTCCAATATTTGACCACGCCTTCTAAGCCCAGTTTTTGAAAATTAGAAAAACCAAAAACGCAATTTTCTTAGTTCCATATGAGGCTATCCAAACAACCTATTCAGAAATTTACGGGACACATGTTTTTCTGTAGCGGGACATTTGATGTGGAATGCCTCATATGAAGTAAAAGCCTGATATCTATGCCTCATATGAAGTAAAAGCCTGATATCTATCGGCCGTGAAAAAAAAATATTTTGTAACAAACCTGGGCCGCCGCGAGTTCTATCCCAACAACCAGTGAAAATACGTCGTTACAATGGATATATAGTACATTGGTGTTCTCATTTTGGCCGGAATGCCTTAAACCAATTAATTTTTATAATTCGAAAGTTTAATTAAATATATCTTCAAGATATATTTTCTTACGGTTGGCGTAGTCAAAATTAGAAAAATTTTCCAAAAAGTTATTAAAACCGCATTTGACGCAAAATCGGGTATTTCCGAATTGTGAACAATTTAGCATGGAGTGGAACTATGATAAGCTCCAATATTTCTACAAAAAATAGATTTTATGAACTTTATACGTATCCCTGCAAAAAAAATCATTACCACTTCTCAGTGGAGTGCAGTGCTGCCAATTTTTTTTTGGAAAAATCGTCAATTTTTAAAAAAAAAATCGTCAAAATCGTCAAGTTGAAAAAAATTTGTCGTCAAAAAATCGTCATTACAAAAATACGCTAATAAATACCAAAAATGTTAATACCCCAGACCACTCCATGGTCCAGAGTGTATTGAGTTTCCGTTGATGTTTGTAACTATCCAAAATATTAGTCCTCGACCTTTTTCAAGTCCCAATTATCAATTAATTAACCTGAAATTTGAAACTTAAGAAAAGCTTATGGCCCAAGGACGAAGATTTTTGAAATTGATTTTTTGTGCATAACCCCCATATTAAAATTCACCCCGATATTGGAGCGTTGTAAATTTAGCGCACCAATTATTTTATATTGACCACTTCTAATAACAAGTGTTATTAGAATTCTGGTGAATTTTTAACTTTTCCTGCATTTTCCAAGCTTGCTAAGCTTTTTTATTAAAAGTAACTATCTTTTTTTTTAAAAAAATATAGGTTTTTCTCTTTTCATTTCAAAAAATTAAGTGAACTTCAAAGAATTTGCTTACAAAATTTGAATTTTTTGATAAAAGTTTACCATTTTTGCCTCATTTAATAAAATCGTCATTTTTGTTCCTGGCGAAAATGAAAAATCGTCAATCGTCATTTTAGTAAAATTGACTTCAAAAATCGTCAAAATGACGATAAATCGTCAAAGTTGACAGCGCTGGTGGAGTGCTTTAAAACTATAACAAATGTAATGAAATACAACAAAAATAACAAAAAACACAAGACAAAAACACACAAACAGTTTTTTCTACTCCAGAATACATAGATATTCAGCACTTAACTCATTACCTATCGCGACACCTCCATACAAATGTAAGTAGATATTCAGTAGATAAGAACTACTCCGTGGAAGTAGTTGGAAGTTGTTTGAAAGCTCGGAGTACTTCTTATCTACTGAATATCTACTTACTTTTGTATGGAAGTGTCGCGGAAGGTAATGAGTTAAGTGCTGAATAACAACTTTTTATGGAGTAGAAAAAACTGTTAGTGCGTTTTTTTTTATTTTTGTTGTATTTCATTACATTTGTTATTGTTTTAAAGCACTCCAAATAGAAGTACTCCGCACTTTTTTTGCTGGGATATTTTAACGGTAAGTAAAACTATTTTACAAAAGAACATATCTAAAATGGTTTTAAATTGGAAAATATGACCATAATTTGTAATATAACAATTTTTATATGGTAAAGTTCAAAATTTGTTTTAATTAAAAAATTCCCGGGAATACGAGTTTTTTTAAACGATTTCCCGGGAATTGAAAAAGTCCGGGAATTTAGAAACCCTAATATATATTCAAAAAAAAAAAAAAATATTCATATCTGTAACATCAATTTTTTGTCGTAAATAAGCTAACCAATGGTGTGTTTTTTTCGATTTTTTTATATGTAACTATAACTACTTATAAAAAAACGGTATCACTACTTATCTATAAAAATTTGGCAACTCTTTTTTTTATTGAATGCACTTGGTATCACTTTATTATTTATTATTTGATTTTGAAGTTATTTTTATTTAATTATTAAAATTTACAAAATAATTGTAATATTTATTTTTTTTGTTGTGAATTGGAATTTTTCAAACTTATTTTTGTAATTTATTTATTAATTTATTTGACTTTTCAAAATAAAAAAAGTGTTGGTAAGTGATATAAACGAAAATTTCAAGATTTGGCACCACTTTTTATAAATACTAAACTTTTTAGAATATATAAATATCCCTACTTATCAAGTGTATATCTACTTAATTTTGTATGGGAATTTTATAACAAACTCGAAAAAAACACACCTCAAGTAATATAAGAATTAATAACAAAAAAATTAAACATCAAAAAAAATTTTTTTTGGTTTGTATGGAAAAATGACTTTTTAGGCCCCGCTATTTAAGGCCCCGTCGCGTAGGGAAGGCGTGGTCGTATGGGCGTAAAATTTTTCCTCAGTTATTTTTAAGTCACAAGGAAAAAAATTAGCGGGTACCGTCTCAACATTTCCAAATAAGGGACACTCTAATGATCATATTTGCTCATATATCCACATATATGCATCCATATATTCACATATCGTTGGCTTAGTCGGCAAACCTGTCAAGTCCATTTTTAATTTTTGATTTTAGGAGGGACAAAAAAATTCCTAACTTTTTCTTAGGTTGAATTTTTTAAAGTTTATAAACGTAGTTTTTTTCTTTACATCACCATACTTAAATTTATATTTATTATTTTTTTTTTCAAATGATGTATTTTAAGTTACACAATACATACAACATTAAAATCTCAATGTTTATAAAAATGGACTTGACAGATTTGCCGACTAAGCCAATGACATATGTATCCATATATCGTCAGCTTATTATTGTTTTGCTCCATACGCCAACAACTCGGTTTCGAGAAAAATGATAAAATAGGTTTACCACAAATTTTCTCGAAAAGTAATCGATGGATTTTGTTTTAATGTTTACCATTTGTTGCTACATATATTGTAAACAAAGCTTTCAGTTTTCAGACTTATACATACAATAGATCAAAAGATTTTAAACTTTTAAGAAAATAAGATTTTATGGTATTATGCTCCATATCAAATTTTGCTTACACATTTGGGACTTTTGTGTGACATGGAGCAAATGAGTTCTCAGTGCCAAACAAAATAACAATGAAACAAAAAGAGCTAGATCTATAAAACTGGGTATTTAGAACACTTATAAAGTTAGGTTGCATGGTATTAAAAATGGGGATGATCGGTCATTGGACACGCCTACCTCCCACACAACCTTAATGGCAAATGTGACATTACTTGAAATGTTTAAAAGTTACGGTATTAAAATTCGGTACGTAGAATAGTACCAACATAATTAATCTTCATTCCAAAAATATGCAAGATCCGGTAATTTTTAAATAATCTATAGCCTTTTCTATAACGCAAATTTTCAAAAAACGTCAAAATGGGGTGTTTTTTCTTAGGAAATGCTGGATATCTCAAATTTGAAAAGAGGTTTTAAAAAACGGACTTCGGAATTAGAAAGAGGATATTTATATTATATATATTCAATTCCTAACTAATTTTTTTCAAAAATGGCGTATGGAGCAAAACAATAATAAGGCGACGATATGCTCATTTTTCACCGGGTAGTATAAAAATCCGAAACCTTCGATTTAAAACAAAAATAATACAAATTCTACTCTGAATTATGCAACTTTAAATCCGTAATTCAAGATGTGATCACTATGAGTTCTATTTTTTCGAATTTTGAAAATTTCACTTTTTATACCCTCCACTTTATGCAGTTGATAGAGGGTATATATGAATTTGTCATTCCTATTGTAACACTAAGGGTGGGATAGTGTTGTGTGAGATTTTAAGCAGCAGTATTTGGAATCGCTAGAACCCCTCATTTTGTGAGGTTCGTAAAAAAAGTGTATGAGCCAAAAAATGGGGGAGGTCGGATAGGATCTAGGGGTCGCTCATCGGGGTCAAAGTTGGGCGTACATGGGAAAAAATCCACAAAAAGCCCCATAACTCCCCTGGTTTTGCCCCTAGAGGGGTCAAATGTGAGAACGGCCCCCATTATTTTTTCACCCCAAACACTTTTGCCAAATATACCTAAGCCCTAGCTCCTCTCCTTAGAGGGCTCCCATACAAAGGTTGAATGTTAAAACATATTTGCTCCTACCTCTCTAGCTGTCCTAGAAGTGACCCTAGAGGAATCAAATATATGACCGACCCCCAACATTTTTTCATCTCCAACATTTTCTTAGAACATACCTACCCTCTATCTTCAACCGTTAGGGTGGTCCCCATACATTTTTTTTATTTTTCCTTAATTTTTTTTATTAAATCACCTCCTACCGGTCCAACGGTGCTTCCTAGAGGGGTCATTAGCAAGATCGATCCCCAACATTTCATCTGAACATACTAACTCCCTATCTCCAATTCCTAAGGGTTCTCCCACACAAAAATACATTTTTATAAAATTTGCTCCCACCGCTCTAACTGGCTCAGGGATGACCCTAGAGAATTTAAATGCATGACTGACCTCCAATATTTTTTCAGCCCCAACATTTTTCCCAAACAAACCTACCCTCTATTTTTAAGCCTTAAGGGGGTCCCCACACATTTTTTTATAAAATCAGATCTTATACTCACCCCCAATATTTTTTTAGCCCCAACATTTTCCCCAAACAAACCTACTCCGTATTTTTAAGTCTTAAGGTGGTTCCCACACATTTTTTATAATTTATATTTATAAAATCAGCTCTTATCGCTCCCATGGTGCCTCTTAGGAAGAAATGCAGACTGACCCCCAATAATTTTTGCACCCTACTTTTGGTCCCAACATACCTACGCCGTATTTCCACTTTGTTAGGGTAATATTTTTTCCTCTCCATTACGGCACAACACGTTGTTATAGTCCTCTGTTCATTTTACGCCTCTTTCAGCAGCGTCGTTGAAAACATGTAATATTTGCAGCGCTTGCTGGTAGTCCTCACAATTTTCCCAAGTGTTTGGACCGGAGCCAATGAAATTTGTTGTTTATCCGAAGCGTGAAAAAATGTTGGTGTCTCAGCTGTGACGTAGTGGCTTAAATCATTCTTTATATTATGAGTTCTGGATTTACTTGTATCGATTCCATGTTAATTATTTTCACACCTTCGAATCCAACCACGAGTACTGGATGATCACGATTTTTGTTGCCACCTTCGCCGCTATCCCCCGAGTCATAATATTCCCCGATTTCATCGTCTTATTTTTCTTCGCTGTCAGATAGCTCTTCCTCCTTGCATTTGCCATTTTTCATTTTATTTCACAAGAGATATTCGGATCAAATAGTGCAACAGCTTCACCACTGAGATATCAAAGATGTCAGAGAATCTCTTCTCCAATCGTTGAGACATGTTAATAATTGAAACATAATTAGCAATCGCTTTAAAAAAATTCAAATCATTATTTGGAGGTTCCAGAGACGTATCCAGGAATTTGAAAAGGGGGGCACAACTCTAAAAATTGTTTGCCATCGCCTATTTATATTTAGTTTTAACTAGAAGTACTTGAAAGGGGGGACAGGGGGCACGTGCCCCCTGTATACGTCCATGGGAGGTTCTATTGTTTTTGGTCAAACCTAAAACATTTTTAGGCAATATATGTCTTTTGCCATCCATCGAGCATGACTGATGGGTCCTGGTGGGCTAAAATGATTATTAGGAATATTCATTTTGTGTTATAAGGTATAACACAACAATTTCAAGAAACTCCTTGAAGTCGTCTCTGGGTCGCTTTTCCTTTTTTTGAGCCCAACAAAACAACTTGATGCAGGTTGGACTAGAGCTGGTATGTTGCCTGCCACTTTCTAATCTTCTATGCCAGGACTGTATGGTTTGCCTTTTATATTTTCCCATTACTCTTTAATACCCTATTCTCACTTACAGTTTAAAACCGTTTTTAGCAATTATTTTTAGCATTTTCTGTCAATATACTGTAATAGAATAAAGAAAGTGCTAAAAATATTGCTGCTAAAAACGGTTTAAAACTGTACGTGTTAATAGGCTATAAACCGCTTAAACATTGGAACTCCTGGTCCAGACGTTTTGCTGAATTTGGTTTCAAACACTTCTTTTAATGGAAGTTCATTAATATGATGTTTGCATGGCAGATATAGGGGGTCAGTTTGCATTTCCCGTCCCCAAGAGGCACTATGGGAGCGGTAAGAGCTGAATTTATAAATAAAAGTGTTGCTAATTACACTGCGGAACACTAAAAAATAAACAAGAGTTACGACCATCATTTCTATATATTTCGGACATGCTGAATCGAATGGCGTACTCCGTTTTTCGATGTATGGTACAGTTTTCTTGCAAAATGTCGTTAAAGATTTGCTGATTTCGAGCCAGTTTTTCAACAAAAAAATTTGCAAAGTTAATGATTTATAAATTTTATGGCATGGAAAACAAAGATATGACTTGTAGCAATATTTCTTCTGCAAATTTGGTTCAAAGCTTGTTATCTTAAGCCCTTAAATTCGCGAATTTCTTCATTTTTTAGGGTATTCGCGAAATTAACAGCCAAAATGGTCTTTGATAAAAAACTTGATTTTAGTGAATCAAAAAGGCATCCCTAACAATACGAATAGTGGACAAAAAACAGCTATGTTATATGGACCATCATGATGAAAATCGCGAAAAACCGTTTTTTTGTATATGCCAGCATCACTTTACGAGATGATTTAAGACTCCATCTTTTAGTATATAATGTGGGATTCTTAAACAATTAACTGACCAAAAATTTGGCCAAAAAAGTTTTCATTTGCAAAAGTTATCTTAACAAAAACTATTATTTCAGTGTTAACCCTACAATAATTATAGTTTTTGTTAAAATAACTTTTGCAAATAAAAACTTTTTTGGCCAAATTTTTGGTCAGTTAATTGTTTAAGAATCCCACATTATATACTAAAAGATGGAGTCTTAAATCATCTCGTAAAGTGATGCTGGCATATACAAAAAAACGTTTTTTCACGATTTTCATCATGATGGTCCATGTAACATAGCTGTTTTTTGTCCACTATTCGTATTGTTAGGGATGCCTTTTGATTCACTAAAAGCAAGTTTTTTATCAGAGACCAATTTGGCTGTTAATTTCGCGAAAACCATAAAAAATGATGCAATTCGCGAATTTAAGGGCTTAAGATAACAAGCTTTGAACCAAATTTGCATAAGAAATATTGCTACAAGTCATATCTTTGTTTTCCATGCCATAAAATTTATAAATCATTAGCTTTGCAAATTTTTTTGTTGAAAAACTGGCTCGAAATCAGCAAATCTTTAACGACATTTTGCAAGAAAACTGTACCATACATCGAAAAACGGAGTACGCCATTCGATTCAGCATGTCCGAAATATATAGAAATAATGGTCGTAACTCTTGTTTTCTAAAATAGTGGTCACTTTTGTCACGCAGTGTTATTGTACTTTTGTAAATTCTAAATACTCCAACGTTGGGTTCCAGTACCATTACGAATTTGGTTTTCCTAGGGGGAGCACGCTTATAAAGTGGAAATACGGCGTAGGTATGTTCGGAAAAAATGTGGGGGGCAAAAACTAATGGGGGTAAGTCTGCATTCCCTATCCCTTAGAGGCACCATGGGAGCGATAACATCTGATTTTACAAAAAATATAAAAAAATGTGTGGGGACCCCCTTAAGGCTTAAAAATAGAGGGTAGGTTTGTTTGGGGAAAATGTTGGGGCTGAAAAAATATTGGGGGTCACTCATACATTTAACTTCTCTAGGGTCACCCCTGCGACAGTTAGAGCGGTAGGAGCAAATTTTATAAAAAATGTCATTTTGTGTGGGAGACCCCTTAGGAATTAGAGATAGGGAAGTGGCATATTCAGAAGAAATGTTGGGGGTGGAAAATAAATGGGGGTTGGTCTTGATAATGACCCCTCTGGGAGGCACCATTGGACCGGTAGGAGCTGATGTAATAAAACAAATTAAGAAAAAATAAAAATAAATGTATGGGGACCAACCTAAGGGTTGAAGATAGAGGGTAGGTATGTTCTAAGAAAATGTTAGGGTTGAAAAAATATTGGGGGTCGGTCATACATTTTATTCCTTTAGGGTCACTTCTGAGACAGCTAAAGAGGTAGGAGCAAATATTTTTAAAAATTGAACCTTTGTGTGGGAGCCCCCTTAGGGAGTAGAGATAGGGCTTAGGTATGTTTGGGAAAAGTGTTTGGGGGGAAAAAATAATGGGGGTCAGTCTCACATTTGACCCCTCTTGGGGCAAAACCAGGAGAGCTGTAGGGCTTTTTGTGGATTTTTTCCCCTCTATGCCCAACTTTGACCCCGATGAGCGACCCCTAGATCCTATCCGACCTGCCCCATTTTTTGGCTCATGCATTTTTTTTACGAACCTCACAAAATAAGCGGTTCTAGCGTGTCGAAATCGAAAACTCGTGCACTATCCCACCCCTATTGTAACACCTCGAAATATTGGTCTTACATTGTATTACATGGTATTGCATTTAAGCAAAATCTGTTTAGTGGTTCAAAAGCTATGAGCAAATGAATAAATTTTGGCAAGGGTTTTTCGGAGTTAAAAAAGACGATAAATTTCGAAAGACAGTCTTCACGCTGCTGAAGATTGGCATATATATTTGTCGTTCCCC
The DNA here is from genome assembly GCA_963921195.1 of Pegoplata infirma. NCBI lineage: Eukaryota > Metazoa > Arthropoda > Insecta > Diptera > Anthomyiidae > Pegoplata > Pegoplata infirma. Next base: position 60,970 of record CAWUER010000177.1, read on the forward strand.
CGTTCTAGTTGGTATTAAGTTTCAGCAAAATCGGATTGGTTTCACTTTAAATCAGTGTCGGGCATTATTGTTATTCCTATTCCCCCGGGAATAGGCTAAAAAATGCTGCTTGTGCGCAGTCGACACACGTACACACTAAAATTCTGTTGCTTGCTTGACTTTTCGCTTGCTACTACCACACAATAGACTGGCATTTTTTTGTATTGCAAAATTTTTTCTTCTCCGATTTTCAAAGTCCGGACATTTTTTATTCTACTAGGCCTATACCTAACCTGACCAACTGTTTTTGTCTGAAAAGCGGGATGGAAAGGTTGAAAAAGCGGGATTTTGGTCTAAAAAGCGGGACTCTTTATATCCTTCACTTATTGATAGTAAGTTTGTAACAGTTCGAAAAAGTATAAAAATTCATGATTGTCAATCGATTTATATTGATACTTAGAGTGATGTCCATCCGTCTCTCTGGCTTTCTATAATTTTGTTGAAAACACATTTTCTTTCGAAAGAAAGTAGTTTGTAATTTTTACGGTCAGGTTGATACCGAAGTTCAGTGAAATCGGTCCAGTGGTTCAGAAGTTATGTGGAAAACCGTGAATTTTGTATTGGTTCGCCTTCAATTCACGTGTTAAAGAAAACGTTGAACCACGCTTCTAAAGACGATAAAAATAGTTTTCAAAATATTTTTGTAAATTTAAAAAAATTGTACACTCAAAAAAAAATTACATAAAAAACCATGTACTCAAAAAAAATCTATTCCGGGTCAAAGTTTTCAAACAGGGTAGATTTTTTTTTGAAAATTTTCGATTTTTGCTGCTCCTTAAACCCGATTTGTTAAACGAGCTGAAATACCTGGCAATTTTGTTTGAGAAAATTTGAAAAAAATATTTTGCAGATTTGAAAAATGTTTCATATTCAAAAATATTTTTTTTGTACCAAATTAATATGGGTTACCGATATTTCGAAAATTATATATTTCTTATTTGAGTACGTTTGGGCAACGTTAAACAAAAATTGTTTTATTATTTTGTTTTGAGCATATTCATAAAATGTTTAATCAAACGTTTTTTCTTAAATTTAGAGAATTTTTGGCCAAAACTCGAAACTTTGACTGATTTTCGTGGGGTCAAAAATTTAACCGATTCGGCTCAAAATTTTACTACACTAAGAAAATTATGTCATTAACTGTTTGTAGGTTATTTTAAAAAGTAATCAGTAAAGTCATTTTAAAAGAAAAATCACTTATTTTATAAAGGATTTAATTTTTTTACTGTTTCTGTAGTTTAAAAAAAATAATTTCCTGTATTAAAAACGAATTTTCTGTTACATTTAATTTCGGCAGTAAAAAATTTATTCTATAGTTTTACTGTTTTTCAATACAAAATAACTGAATATTCACTAGTTTTTTAATGTTTTGGTTAGTCATTAAATTAACATTTAAAATTGACTGTAATGTGTTTTTATTTTAAATCAAAAAACAGTGGAATGGTTTTTAAATAAAATTTCATTTGTTTTAAGTGAATATTCACTGGAATTTACCGACATAATTCTTTGAGTGTAGGTACTTATTTCAGGGGTGATTTAAAAATTTTCAAAATAAGGACTTCACTATTGAACACGTCTCGAAAAAAAATATAGTTTAAAAAAAAAAATTAAAATTATTTGAAACAAAAATAAACTTAAAAATTTGTTTCTGAGCATAATTTTTTTTTTTAATTTTCAAATTAAAAAAATAATTTAAAATAAAATCAAAATCAATTTATATTTTTTCCAAAAATAAACGTTTAAAAAGTTCTTGGAAACTTTGTCGAGTTTCAACACAATTTTAGGTGTAATTTTTTAAGCGCGGAAAGAAATTCTAAATGTTACCATATTTATATGCTCAAAAATCGAAATAAATTTCTTAAAGCTACTTCAGAACAATCATACTCAAAATATTTTTTAAACAATTTTAAAGTGTACTTTGCTATTCCAAATGTCAAAAAGCGGGATAAAGCGGGATGAAGCGGGACTTTTGTTTAAAAAGCGGGAGAGAAATTCAAGGCGGGATGAGACATCAAAAAGCGGGATAATCCCGCCAAAAGCGGGATGGTTGGTCAGGTTACCTATACCTCAAGTGGTACCAATTTGAGGCTAATCGGATTAATTTACCCCGTAGCGCCCGGCGGTCAAAGTTTTGATTTTTTGAAAAATTAAAAATAAATAAATAAAAAATAAATATATCAGTCGACACATAATATTTGTTAATTCTGATGTGCTGACCACGAATATCAAAAAAAATTAAAATTGGTCGAACAGTTTTCGCTATTTGAAATTTGCAAAAATGGCGGTTTTTTCCTACGTTCAATCTTTCATTTAAAACTCATCTGAGCCAAATTCGATCATTTTAACCCGTGCACTGTGGGCCAGCATCCCTGAATTTTGGCCATAAATAGACCGCTTAACCTATATGTCAAAAAAGTATTGCATATGGGTGCTAAAAGATCGCTGATCACGATTCTGGAAAAAAAATTCAAAATTCAAAATGGCGGACATGATTTTTTAATTCTTTGTTTATTGTGTTTAATATAATCATTATCGATGTATTTGGGGTCGTTAACGAATATGAGCTCAGACTTTTAAAATTCAAAATGGCGGATCCAATATGGCGACAAATTTAAATTTAATATTTTTTTATATGTTGTCTCTTTTGGCCAAAAACTTAGATTTTAATGGTTTTTCGGATGTTAAAACTCATTTTGGAATTAAAGATGTGAAATTCAAAATGGCGGATCCAATAAGGCGAATATGCTTTTGTAATTCTTAGCTAATTGTACTTAAATTAGTAATTTTTGATGTATTTAGGGTCAGTAATTACGTATATGAGCTCCGATTTTTTAAATTCAAAATGGCGGATCCAATATGGCGTCAAATAAAATATAATGTTTTTTTCTATGTTGTCTGATTTTGATGGCTTTTTGAATTCCAAATCTGATTTTAGAACCAAATATTCAAATAGCGGATCCAATATGGCGGACAAGATATTTATTTAGTAATTTTTGATGTATTTAGGGTCAGTAATTACGTATATGAGCTCCGATTTTTTAAATTCAAAATGGCGGATCCAATATGGCGTCAAATAAAATATAATGTTTTTTTCTATGTTGTCTGATTTTGATGGCTTTTTGAATTCCAAATCTGATTTTAGAACCAAATATTCAAATAGCGGATCCAATATGGCGGACAAGATATTTAAATTATTGATTAATGTTTCAAAATATCACTAGGAAATGATTGCACAACACGAATACGAACTCAAAATTTTTCAAATCAAAATGGCGGATCCAAAATTTAGGACACAGTTTTTTAAAAAAATGTACAATATTTACATTTCTTAGTTTTTATAAATCCCTCTTTTTGTTTTTATCAGAAGATTTCAATAAAATATTTCTCTTTTAAATGCGTCAAAAAGTTCATATATGCAGTGACACGTTTGAGAGAGCTTTTTTATTTCCAATAAGCATTTTCCATCCTAAATGTACAAATAATGCTACAAGCTTACAATTTCGTAAAAATTATTAAAAATGCTATTGCCAAAATATGCCCGCTTAAACGCGTTACCAGCTTTAATGTTTAGCACTAGAGATGGACGCTGGTCACGAGAACTCGTGATCGAAAGTGAGCGTGATTAAAATTTTTTGTTCGTGAGTGATAAGTGAGTGAGACAATTTTTTGCGTGAGTGATTCGTAGTGAGTGCAATTTTTTGCGTGAGTCAAAACTATTTAATTGTATTGATTCAGTTTTTGCATTTTTTTTCGTGTTTCAAAGGTTTAGCGTGAGTTACGAGTCAGCGTGAGTCACACGTGAGTGGTGTTTTGTTTAGTCACGTAAATAGTATGTGTGAGAAAAAAAAACGATTGAGTAAATTATGTTTTTTTTGCGTGAGCGTGGGTCATCGTGAGTCAAAATTCACTCACGTGCCCATCACCAGTTATCACGCCAATGTTGTCAAAGTGAGACATTTTTTATTAGAAATCAATAGAAACAAAAATATCAAAAAATGTTGAGGTTCCATTTTAGGGCATTTCTAAACGTCATATTTTGGTTTATTGCCTTTAGATCTAAAGTTTATGAGCGGTCGCACAGGGTCGCAAAAATTTGAATAGAATACATTGTCAGACAGATCGTAGTTCGAGGTTTGTCAATATCGTTTGGACTTTTTTGGACTTTGGTGTTGAAAAAAGGCGGATTTCAACAAAAGTATGAATTTCCATAATTTATTTTAAAAAATATGCTTATAGCTTACTTTTTGGCAGTTTATATCATGTGTTCAACAAACAGGTATGTCTTTAGGAGAGCTTCACCGAAAATTTGAAAAATATTGTGTGGAAGTACAAAAAAAAAATATTTGTTTCATAAATAAAAAATATAAAAAAAATCTCAAACTTTGACTTTAACCTCATGCAAAAAAAAAAAAAACTTTAAGCTACTTATAATAAAAAGATATTAAAGATGGACAAAATTCAAGACGTAGACATTCCGAAAAAATATTTTTAAATATGTGTTGCCTTACAGACCTTATTGGCCAAAAAATGGAAATCTTGGAAATCTTGACTTTTAAAAAATTTCCACCAAAATTTTGGATTTTTGAAAATGAAAAAATAAAAAAAAAATACCTTTCGATACATTATTTTTATTAATTTTAGCATGCTGAAAACGAATATCAAAAAATTTATAAAAGCGGTCGAACGGCTGCCGAGATATCGCCATTTAAAATTTGTCAAAAAATTGCAAAATGGGCGGTTTTTTCATACGTTTAAGAATTTAGGGTTTTTGGTAAAAAGTTTCTAAAAAGCCAAAACTTTAATCGATGGGCGCCACGGCTTAAAGTGATCGGATTAAGCTCAAATTAGTTTTAAATAAAAGATTGTCTCAAGCTCTACAAAAGGGTCGGCGGAATGAAATTTTAAGTCTTTTTTTAAAAAAATTCTTGAACGTGGGAAAAAACCGCCATTTTTTACAAATTTGAAATGGCGATATCTCGAAAACCAATCGAGCGATTTTAATTTTTTTTTTTTTGATATTCGTGCTCAGTGCATTGAAACTAACAAACATGACGTGTTGAAAGATAAATATTTTTTTAATTTTATTTTTAAAAATTTTTCAAAAATCCAAAACTTTGACCGCCGGGCCGATTGATTCAAATTTGTACCACATAATTTTTAGACCTAGGACAATAAAAATTTGCCCGGACACTTGGGAAAATCGAAAGTTGCCAAAAAAATACCCGTCTAACCACACAATCCGTTAAACAAGCTTTAAAAACATAGGTAAGTCACAAAAATATATATCACTAAAAAAATACACTCAGAAAAAATTTTAAACTCAAAGAACAAAAATTTTTAAAAATTTGAGTTAAGTTTGAATTCAAATGGTTATCAAGGGCAAGTAAAACTCATTGCTTTTGGGATCAGCAGCCATGTTTAAGGTTGCTATTAGCCAAGTGGAAGAGTAATGGCCTGGAGCCAAACTGGAGGTCGTGAAAAAACATGATATCAATCGCAGCCCAGAGCATGACACTGCACTCAAAATATTTTGTAGGCAAAAACAAAAGAAAAACACATATAAAACCAGTGAACAAACAATTGAAAACCATCCGAGTAATTATTTATTTGTTTTAACAAACACCAACATTTATTTTTTACTGTTGACAAAATTTTCTAAAATAAATAACATCAAACATTAAAAAAATTACGTTTTTTTCATTCATTTTTACCAACAAATTCCAAAAAAAAAAACCTACGAAAACATTAAAAATTAATGATTTCGTAAGTTATTTTTTACAATTTTCTATTGAAATATTTTTTTAAAAATTTTTAATAAAATTTTGGGGAATCGATCCCGCAATCAACTACATTCTGGCCAGACACTCTACCCATCGTGCCAAAGTCACTTGATACAAACATGTTTTTATATTTCTATAAATAATTTTTTAAATTTTTTTTTTCTACAAAAAAATAACCTACTTGAGTAGGTAAAAACTAATGATATCTCATTAAAAAATACCAACAATTAAAAAAAAAAAAAAAAATACAAATCATTAAAAATTTAAAGAATGATCAGTAGTTTTTACTTACAGAACAAAAATAAATGACTTTAAATATTAAATGTTAATGAAAGTCTTTATATTTTAGTGTGTTGTTTTTGAAACAAAGGACAAAAGTAGTCATTAATAAAAACTGAACATCAAATAAATGTTTTTTCCTTTAAAAACGACTAAACGAAAATTTTTTAAATAAACTACAAACAGTTAATGACATAATTTTTTGAGTGTGAAGTTATTCTTTCAGCTCAGAATTGACAAATTGCCAGATTGGGTGAGATGGAGGGCGCTCGTCGTCAAGCAGTGATCTTGGTTAATGGGGAATCACTTCAGCTTTTAGCCAGGACTGCCAGCATTATTAGATTTGGCTTTTTTTATATAAGAATCAATACAAGGGCGACCAAGGGCCTATTTTGGACACAGCTAAACCAGTGACAAAGTCGGATGGGGGGGGGGGGGAAATCCAGAAGACGTTGGGTTGGTACCCATGCAGAAATGGATGTGGATGGTGTTTATGCCACCAAATCTAGGCTGATGAGAGATGCATCTGATATTTTCGAAACCGAATATGGTAACGAATGTGAGCTCTGTGATAACACGGAGGACAAAGCTAATATCGCAGTGGGTGACATTGGGTCGAAGCCCATGCAATAAAGAATGCAAAGAGTTTTGGTGCCTTCGATTCAGAACTTTTGGGACACATATCTGTCTTCGAAACCGAATATAGAGACGATTGCAACCTCTATGATAATACGGAGGACAAGGCCAATAACACGATGTTGAAAATGATGGTGGAGAAAATGCAAGATATTGTCATTTCTTGATATAGAGGGGACTTTAACAATGTTATCACAGACATTTACGAAAATGTTCCTTGAATTTTATTGTTGTAATAATAACAAAACACATGCAAAATTGTCGTTCATGTGTGGCGTTCGTTTCCCGAGTAAAAACTTTTATATGATGCAATATATAATGATATATGACACAATATATATTAATACGCAATTTGATCCGAATAATGGTGGATGTTTTTGCATTAAAAAAGATCTACTTGTATAAAATATGATTTGATTTCATCCGAGTTTTGACCAGACATTGCCTTATATTAGTGGATCTAATTAGATCTAATTGCACAAAAACATATAAAATCCTGGTGTTTTTTGGGTTGAGATACACCACAAGTCAACGATACATAAACCAAACATATAATTTTCAAAAACAAAAAAATGTTTGGGTACGCTTCGAACCAGATAGGTGATATACATAACCCTAACATGAAATGTTTAGGAACATTTTAAAAAGTTTCTTATACTTTGCCTAAAAAACTTAGAAAATTTTTGGTTAATTGTAAACATATATAGGTTTATATGGAACAGCATAAGCTATATATAATTTTAAGTTAAATTATACAGAAAAAGAAATTTTGTATTGACCCTCATATAATTTTATATAATTATATCAACCGTACACCTTTTAATCCGAATCATGATTAAATTATATATTACTACATATGACTGCATTAAAAAAATTTAGAAAATATCTCAGGGATGTATAATCATATATAATTTATTATGTTTGTATCAAGTTATATATTGTAATATATGTTTATTTTTACTCGGGTTATGAAATCTAGCACTATGTGTGCTGACATAAAACGTCAGCAGCCACTTACAACCTAACGTGTCATGCTAAAAACAACTAAAAAAATATTTAAATTAAATAATAACAAACCTTGTCCTATTTCGTCACTGTTTTATATTTAATTTAAAGTTGTTTTCCCTTAATTTGTTTTTTTTTCTTAATGTACGAGGGCAATACCAAAATGTTCTTAGCCTAACAATGAAAAACAAAAGGTAGATTTTTAAAAATACTTTATTTTTTATTATAATCTCCTGAAATTTCAATACGCTTACTCCAAAGTTTTTCTAGCAATTCTATCCATTGATTAAAATAATTTTCCTGAAAATAATTTTACTCAAAATAATCGTTTACAGCTGCCATTGCATCTTAATTCGAGTTAAAACGTTTGCAAGCAATGTCTTCTTTGGTGCACTTCTACTAGCTTCACTCCACTGTTTGGATTGTTCTTTTGTCGCTGGTATATAGTGATGCATTCATGTTTCATCAAAAGTTATAAAACGACGCTTAAAATCCATTTTTTTTCGCTTAAATCGATCCAAACAAGCTTGAGAACTTTTCATTCGAATGCGTTTTTGGTCAACTCTTAATAAAGCGGCACTTATCTAGCCGAAAACTTTTTCATATATACGAGGGAAGATCAATAATTCCGTGACTTTTCGAATGAAATACAGTTTTTTCAACATAATCTCCTTTTAGCTCAATACACTTAGTCCAATGTTTCTCCAATTTTTGTATTCCTTCCAAAAAAATAGGATTTTTCGAGGTCCATAAAACAAGCATTTGTTTGATCAATAATTTTATCGTTAGAGCAACCTCTTTTCACAGAGCCCTTTCTTTAGGTTTCAAAGTAAGAAATAGTCACTGGGGGCTTAATCCGGAGAATATGTCGGATAAGGTACCAATTCGTAGCCCAATTCATGGAATTTTACCATTAAAACTGCACATGTGTGCACCCGTGCATTAACTTGATCAAAAATAACTTTTTGCTTGGCCACATGGCGTCGTTTTTTTTCAAATCCTCATTCGGCCAGGTAAGCTGGCATAATATTCGCCGTTTATTGTTTTTCCCTTTTGAAGGTAATCCCGCGTGCATACCAAAAACTTTTGCCATCACCTTATTGGCCGACAAAAACTTGCCTTGGCCTTCTTCGAAGCCGGTTCACCCATTGTTTAGACTGCTGATTGGTCTCCGGAATGCCGCAAAAACTCATTCGAATTGCGGTTAAACAAATCCAAACAATCCTTTGAAGTTGTCACACGTTTATGATCAATTGAAAGCAAACGCGGCACCCATCTTGCAGACAGCTTTCTTGAACCCAGCTGATCATTTAAAATCGAAACCACACTGCCATGTGAAATGACTATGGCATTAACAATCTCACACACTTTTACTCTTCGATCGGCCAACATCATATCGTGGATTTTTTTCGACATTTTTGGGTGTATTGACCTCAATTGGCCGTACAGAACGTTCAGCGTCATTTGTACTTGTGCGACCACAACTATAGTCAGTAAAGCACTTTTATACTTTTGAAATCGATGGTGCAGAGTCCCTATAGTATTTATCAAGCTTGTCCTTGGTTTGATTGACATTTTTTTCGCAAAAAAATAATGTTTAATGAGCACTCGAAATTTGCTTGTTTCCATTAAAAAAATCCACGAGGTTGTATGTTTTGAACAGCTGTTAAATGCAAAGCAAATGACGAAACTTGCTCAAAATTTGACAGTAGTCTATTAGTAGGTGGTACTTAATGGGAGCAGTGTTGCATTTCATATAACTACGAGGGAAGATCGAAAAGTCACTGAATTATTGATCCGCTCTCATTCAGATGACTACAGCATTACCTATTTCACACACACTAAAAAAAAAGTGATTTAAAATCTGGGAAAATTAACTAAATTTTGAGAAAAAGAGGGAACGATTTGGCTCCAAAGGTTTTTTTTCTTGGTTTAAGTTCACAATTTTCCCAAAAATAAGGAAAACAAAGTTATTTAATTTTAAGCCTATTTTAACTAGAAAATGGGAAAAATTATAATACACTTTAGTGTAATATAATTGAACCCATGGGTTCGGACCCCATGGGTCCAGCCCCTGTTAACTCGAGACCCCGTTGGGTCCTTTAAGGGTCCCCATAGATTTTGACTCATAACTTGTTTCCGTTTCGCTCTACCTTGCTTAGTTTTTGAGATACTGTAATAAGGAGTCTGACAGGGTCTTGAGAATCTTAAAAATAGGATAACTCAAAATTTATTAATCGGAGGGCTTACGGGTATTTTGCGGAAGTGTTCTACGAGTCAAGAGCTACATAAATGCAGTTGGACCTTTTCTCGTGTTGGCAGCATTTACCGAGATATGTGCATATATAAAATCTCGGGAATTTCAAATTTTAGATCTAAAATTAGGGTCTTGAGATCCCGATTTCACCCGTTTCGCTCTATCTCGCTTAGTTTTCGAGATATCGCTATTTTGAATTTTAACTAAATTCTAAGAAGTTATTTACTAAATTCTCAAAAGTTATTAACTAAATTCTAAGAAGTACACTTCCTCAATTCAAAGAAGAGAAATTCGATGATGTTTTTTTTAGTAAATTTTAACTAAACTTGAACTAAATTGTTTTGTAAGAAATATGTCTTAAAAATAAAGATACGTTTCTTAGATTTGTGGAAAATTTCTTTGCTGGTAAGAACTTTTTTCCTAATATCAAAAAATTCCATTTAAAGAATACTATGAACTAATTATAAGTAAATGAACTAAATTTTTTTCCTCATAGTTAAGAAAATTTCCAATTTTTTAGTTAAATTTAACTAAATTTTAGGAAAATTCATGTTGAATTTTCAAAGACATTTTCCTTAATTTTAGTTATGTCTTTTTTTTCAGTGCACTTTCACTCGTCGTTCGTCATATGGTTCAACTTCAATGCTCATACGACCACGTTAAAATTCAGCAACCCAATTGTTAACGTTTGCATATGAAGGAGCACTTTTATTTAACACATTCACCATATCATTATGAATTTATAGTCCCAATAAACCTTTTTTCCATAAATATTTAAATATACCATGATTTTTTTCATTATCAAACAATCACTGTGGTTTCAGTTTTTTGAACACCTGTTACTGTAGGAATGAGTTGGCAGCTCGAAATGAAATTTAACATGTGTTTATATGACGGATAGAAGTTTCAAATATACAAAGCATTTGGATGTTTATACCGCCATCTCTATGTCAGGCTAAGAACATTTCGAATTGCCTTCGTACTTGACCACAATCTTTTGTTGGGTTTGTTCGACTACTTATTAGTGTACTTACTCTTCTTGGTCTCAAGCCAAATACACCAAATAGACTTGTGCTTAATCGTTCAATTGAGTGAGCGCTCATTTTCGTTCATTTCAAATAAAATACCTAGTTCGTTCATCTAGTTCAATCGCTCTTTTGTGGTCATCGTTCAACAGTGAACGAATCATTTTGATCATGTCTGTTGGTCGTTCACCTCAATAATTCACCTCAATAATTCAAATCGGTCAGTTTTTGTTTTCGTTCAACAGTTCGTGAACGAATCATTTTGATCATGTCTGTTGTTTTGGCTTTCGTTCAAAACATACAAAAAAATTAAAAAAAAACATATACAATTTTTGTAAAAAAAAAAAAATGCTGAGAAAGCGTGCCAAAAGAGAAGAGAAACTAACGCCTAATGATAAAATTAACAAAAAAATTGAACGACCGAACTAAAAGATCAAAATGAAATGATGACTAATTGAGCTGAATGAACGAAAAGACATAAAAGAGCGGAAATGACCGAACTAGATAAACCGCTCAGTTAAGTGAATAGTTCAATTGAACTAGTTCGTTCGTGAACGACACAAATTTAACCCCAAATTTGTTGAACAGTGTAATTAGCGTTTCATAACAACAATTGATTATTTTTGAATTTCAATTAAAAAAGCCATTAATGTGATAAGAAATTGCTTGCCTCTTTCCGCATTCCAGCATACGTTTTATGTTATTTGCATATTTCTTGTATGCGTGTAATGTTGATTAATTACGAACACTATTTTTATGAGTGTTAAACACAAACAAACTTGCATGTCTGATTATTTTTGATTACAAGAAAGACAGTAGTAGAAACATACATAGTGTGTGTAAGTAGTATATAAAGTAGTAGTTGTAGGCGCAAATGTACTTAAGTAGATATTACAGACGTAAGCCATTTTACGGTCGTAATGTAATCCTCTCTTGATATGCCATAGTCTGTCAAAGTAAATTTTAATATGTGCTGTGAATACACTCTAGCCAACTATGAGTGCTCCAATGAACAAATGAAAACACACACACATTCTTACTTTAATGTAGAGATAAGCGCGTGACACGATTTATTCGTGAATCACGTGATTTACGCGTGATCGTGAGTAAAATTTATTTTTACTCACATGATTGTGGGTGCGCGTGATTAGAGAAAATAGTTTCGTAAGTGAGGGTGCGTGAGTAAGTTTTGTTTCGTCAGTTTGTTTTGTTTCGGCAGTTTGTCTGAAGCACAAAACAAGTAAGAAAACTGTCATCATATTGAGTTTTGAGGGTTAATAATAAAAAAAATTTGATTTTAACCCTAGGATGTCTGACTGCCTGGACAGCGGTAAGTGACTCTACTGGGCCTGGTGAGGCCCTTACAATTTTTTCCCCTTTTAAGCTGTTAATTGATTGCTGGGATTGTGTAGCGTGTAGAAGACTTGTACCACACTAATTGTTAATGCGTGGCTCAGACTTGGGCGTGGGCGTGGGGTGTTGGTGGGTGTTAATGACGACTACTCAAAATCAAAATGGGCCTCGAAAAGCCCAGTTGAACATCCTAGGGTTAAACAATTTTTATGATCGTTTTTCGGAATTTATATACTTTTTGAGCAAGAAATCGAAACAAGTAAAATAAAAATTTGTTTATTTTTATGTCGTGAGTCTTCGTGAGCGTGATTATTTCGTGAGCGTGAGAAAAATTTTAGTTACTCACGTGAGCGTGCGTGAACTTGAGCAGCACAAAAAAATTTTATGCGTGAGCAATATTTTTATTTCGTGAGCGTGAGTCAAAATTCACTCACGCGCACATCTCTACATTAATGTGACATGTTGAGGGTGCTAAAGCGGAATGAAAATATAAAAAAAAACAAACATTAACCTGTACAAAATATAACGAAAAACGCACGTGTCAAAATGTCATTTAATGTGTTGCCAACCATTTTCTTTCACGCACTTACACACACTTACTCACTCACACATACATACGAACATTTCAAATTTAACAACATTCTTAAGGTTATTCTTATGTTTTTCAAAATTAATTTTTTAGCAGCCAGAATGAAATATTTATTTACAACAATTTGAGAATGTCTGTAGTAAGTATATTCAATGTGCGGTATGTACAATTTGTATGTTTTCTTAAGTAATTTCTTAAAATGTGCCTCTATAAAAAGCCTGTGCTCGTACACAAGATTCTAAATCTAGAACAGTCACAATATAATTTGGTTTATTGACAATAAACTTAAATGTGTATGAGTGTTGAAGTATGTATGTGTATAAGGGTGGCACGAATAATGATTTTTTTGTCGAATTTCGGGTAAACAGGAAATAATTCTACATGCTAGAAAACATGACACAAGGCTACAAAACCATACAAACTCGGAAATTCCTACGTTGCACAGTGGGAAAAATTGTCAATCTAGCGGGAAATAATTCAAAATATAACTAACAGATTTTAACAAAGTTTTAATGCGATTTTAAAGCGGGATAGTGACTGCACTTAAAACCGTAAAGAACTTAAAATTTAGTTAACCCATTAGGGAAATACACACTATCAAATGTTGACAATTTATTGGGCTATCACAGTTAATTGTTTATAATAGTAAACTTGTCATTGCCGTGTATCGGAAAGGGTAAGCCGTTACCTACCAAGTGCTTGATTTCTTTTAAAGGGTGCTATTAGGTATATTATGTATAAGTTTCCATACGTTATCTGTTTTGCGAAGGCTCCCTCGTAACGAATTACATAAACAATGCTTTTTTTTAACTTGTTTAAATTCTTATGGAGCTACAAAAAAAACGCTGTCAGATGCTGCTTCATCTTTAATTATAGATTATTCTACATATAATAAAGTAATACTATTCAAAAAATTAGCTGCGTAGGCCTGCGTAGCGATTTTTTAAAATTATTTTTGTAATTTTGGTCTTTCAATAATCATAATTCTAAACCTAGGCAGCGATGAACGCGACTCACGCATATGTTGAGAATCGCGAAGGATTGTTAGTAATTTGTTTTTAACATAGTAGAGCGTCGAAATCTTGAAAAAAGTTCGTGCTGAATTAAGATTATTTTTGATTTTATGATTTTTAAATAACCGATTTAATTCGCATTCAGTTGGTGAAAAAATTCTTAATAAAAATATTTTTATAAATAATAATAAATGTTATACTTTCATTTGAATTGGTTAATAAACTCTTTAGTTTTTTTAAATTTGTTTGACATGTCATTTCAACAGAGAGAGATACTTGAAGTTTGGCGTAAATGCGACAGTGCTTCTGATCGGAACTCAACAGTTATCAATTATATCTTGTCCAAACTTGAAAATAACATCTGCAACGAGAATGATAGCTATATATAAAAAACTAACTGTTAGTGTGCGAGATTTATGTAGTAAATTTAAATGTAGATGGGCCAGTGTTTCTCGCAATTTATATAGTTTTGAAAATCATTACAATATATGGTTGAATGAAAATTTAGATTTTCTAGTAGAAGACGAAGAACCAGGACCGTCACATCCTCGAGGGCGTCCTTTGAAGACTTTTTTGGAAACGACAAAAAAATCCAAGAGGAGTCGTGTTTCGGATCTTGTACAAAATAACATCAAGGAATAATTATTGGTCGCTACGAAAGTAAGTCTTTACAAATCTGGAAAGAGAGATGCAGCCCAATTATTAGATGAAATTAAAAAAACACCAAAAAGGGCTACAAAGATGAAAAAAGCCGTATTTTACCCCATAATACACACCAGAAGAGGCATTGGCACTATACATTGACAAAAGGTTAACTAAAAATTCGTATATGCTTATGAAATCAGGTGCTAAGACTCCTATTTTAGTTATATGCTGGATGTAGGGTATATGTCCAAATGTTATCAGATTTCACTTACAATATTTGATAACCCCATTTACTTTTCAAAAAGTATAAAATTCTTATTTTAAATATAATTTTCCACAGCTAACATGTAAAAAAAAAAATACTCCTGAGGTAGTCGTATATAACACCTTTTGGGGCACCCTGTATTGAAAAACAGTTTCTTGTTATTCATTTTACAAAAAGCTCATATCCTTAGCTATAAAATTTCCAAGTATTGTTATCGGATCAGACCAATAATTTAGAAGATATGATTTTTTTCCTGCCAGATTGGTGTTTTTTCCCACTGTGCGTTGCTTAATACATCCGTATTAAGCAGAAGTCTTTTTAATTACAGTATGTGATCTTATAGCAATACAATCAATTTGTGATAGTAGTTACAAGAATTTTAAGAAACAAAAAATACAAAAATAATTTAAATTATATAACCCAGCAAAATTTTCGGTTGCAAAGAACCGATTGTGGAACAACTTATACTTCCCTAGAACCTGTTCTAATTCTTGTGCAACACCGATTCTTTTTACAAAGGGATTGTCCCAAAAGCAACAGGTGTTTGTAAGCAAAATTAGAACATATTTTTGTTCCTCGGAATCGGTTCTAGAAGTACACTAAGAAAATTATGTCATTAACTGTTTGTAGGTTATTTTAAAAAGTAATCAGTAAAGTTATTTTAAAAGAAAAATCACTTATTTTATAAAGGATTTAATTTTTTTACTATTTCTGTAGTTTAAAAAATATAATTTACTGTCTTTAAAACGAATTTTCTGTTACATTCATTTTCGGCAGTAAAAAATTTCTTCTATATTTTTACTGTTTTTTAATACAAAATAAGTGAATATTCAGTAGTTTTTTAATGTTTTGGTTAGTCATTAAATTAACATTTAAAATTGACTGTAATGTGTTTTTATTTTAAATGAAAAAACAGTGGAATGGTTTTTAAATAAAATTTCATTTGTTTTAAGTGAATATTCTCTGGAATTTACCTACATAATTTTTTGAGTGTAAAATTTGGAACAGAAATGAGAATTAAAGAAATATTTTGAATTGCATTAATTTATTGAACAAAGATAAAGACAATCATATCAAACATGGAATATTTACATATACACTTAAAAAATTATGTTAGTAAAATCAACTGAAAATGTCAGTTAAAATAACTATTTTGTAAGTTGTTTTGGGGTCAACTACTTTTTCAGTGAAATCAACTAACAATGTTAGTTATTTTAACTGACAAAAAACAACTGACTTATGTAGTAAAAACTACTTACATTTGTAGTCAAAACAACTAAAATGTAGTAAAAATAAAATAATCAATATATAATTTTTTTTAAAACATTTTTCAAAAAAAAAAAAAAAATTGAAGACCAAATTTTTTAAAAGTTTTTTTTTAAAAAAAAAGTTGTGAAAAATAAAAATAACGAAATTTTTTTTTGGAAAAAACTTTTAAACTTTTCAGAGATAAAATAAATAAAATTAACTACTTTAAATAACTGTTACTACATCGCAGTACTTGTTTGTTAGTTGTTCAAAAAAACGACTTAAAATAACTAACAGAAATAGTTGTTTGATATTTTTCATACAAAAACAACTGACTTTGTAGTTGAAAACAACTAACTACTGTAAAATATACAAATAACTAACATGTAGTAACTTACATAATTTTCTGAGTGTATAACATGGAATATTTACATTTCCTTTTTCGCCACCAAAGTTGCATTTTGGGCCTTACAATAATGACATACCAGAACATGGATTTTCTGCAAACAAAAATAAAAAACATAATATTATTTGGATTTGACTCGACCCAGACAATGAAAATTTAATTTACTCACCTTTGTTTCAACAATTTTCACGATTATATCCTGCTATTTCAATAGACTTTCGTGTTTTTTCTTAGATAACAAAAATAAATTGATATTTATTTTTTAATTTTTTTGACACATATTTTTTTTCAATTCCTGAGAACCAAAATGTTATGAAACTTTAATTGCAGAGAATAAGCTTCGCAATAATTTTCACTTAACTTGTTCTGAATAATTAAAGTGTAATAGTGTATGGTTACCGAAGAACCTGTTCTAGAACAAGTGTTGTCAGAATCGGTTCTGAAAAATTTTCCTGGGAAGTAAAAAGAATAAAAGTAAAAAATAAATACATAATTAGCGAGTATAAAACATCAAAAATCAAAAAATTAAACAAAAATCAAGAAAGTTGAAAATTTGAGATCTAATTTAAGACCAAAACATTAGTAAACAATTCATTTTTAAATTGTAAAGCGTTGTCTGTTATTTGTAAATTGTTGGGTAATGAGTTCCACAGACATATGGTATTTATAAAAAATTGCCAAGTAGAGATTAAAGTTCGATATCGAAATTGTATAAGACTATTTCCTCTATTAGACCTAGCAAATTGAAGGTGTTCAAATAAATAAGATGGTTGTTTGGTATATATTACTTTGTGAAGTAGAATTAATGATCGTATCCTAAGAAGGATTACGAGGTCAACTCCGTACAAAGAGTTAGAATAATCAGAAGTTCCATCATATCTTTTAATACGGTATACATAACGTAAAATTGCATTATACGCTACTAATAATCTCCCCTTACTTTCTGAATCACAATAAGCAAAAATTTCACTACCATATAATAACTTAGGCATAAGGAACGTTTTCGGGAGGAGCACACGAATGTTCAAAGGTGTAAGATGTTGTGTAGGGTACAATGTTCTAAGCATCCCAAATAATTTTCCAGATGCAGAATTGATATGATTGTTCCAAGTGAGCGATTTATTAAAAGTGATTCCAAGATTCTTAGCTGACCTCAATTTTCTCATAAACCTGATGTAATGGAAAAGTTTGGAAACCAGATTTGTGATCTCTAGTACAATTGCAATTAACTGTGTAAGAACGCATCCCAGTCGAATCAAGCTTTTTTCAACGACTAAAAATTTTTATTTTGGTGGGATAAACCTTTTCGATTTGAAATTGACTGAAAAAAAAACAGAAAAATAGGGCCATTGGGTTTGTCCGTTGACGAAATTCGACTTAAGTGATGTTTTATGATAACACATAAAATGAAAAAAAAAAACGCATTTCTTCCTGTTTTTTGATATACTCAAAATAATAACTCTGTAAAATGATTGTAATCTCAGTTCAACAGATATTTGACAGAGTTTTCTGTCAAAATACAGATTTAAAGAAAATGCTTTGTATTTTGGTGTTTTCTGTAAAAACACTGTTTTAAGTAAATTTTTGTTTGTTACAAAACACAAAAATTTTATTTGTATTTTTTTTTGAGAATAAGTTTAAAAAGTACCAAAAAAAAGTTAAAAAAGTTTAAAAAAAACAAAAAAGTATCTTTTCATAAATCTTATAAAAATTTTACAAAATAACATTTATTTAACAAAATTCTGTAAGTTTACAGAATATTTTTCTGTAAAATTTTGGTTGCACCAAATTCATTTTACAAATATATGTAAATTTACAAACAATTTTTGATTGTTACCAAACACAAAAATTTTATCTATATTTTTTTTTTGAGAAAAAGTTTAAAAATTGCCAAGAAAGTTATAAAAAAAATATCTTTTCAGAAATCTTTTAAAAATTTTACAAAATAACATGCATTTATTTAACTATACTCTGTAAAATTACAGTTTTTTTTTCTGCAAAATTTTGGTTGCATCAAATGCATTTTACAAATATATGTAAAACTTTAGAGTTTTTCTTTGCTAAACCGTGGTTTATTTAACCAATATTTGGCTAGAAGCTCTGTAAATTAACATTTTTTTGTTAAATCATTTCACAGAGTTTTTTTTAGTAAAACTACCAAGAAATGTTGCTAGCTGGAAATGTATGGTGTACTCTGTTAAATTAGCAGAGCACTCTGTTAAATTAGCAGAGTTTTTCCGTAATTTAACAGAGTTATTATTTTGGGAGCAGATTTTAGAACACGATAAAGATGCCACAAATAGGAATAATAGGCTTGTTTTTTGCAGACCGGATTAAGATTAGGATTAACTCTATTTAGTTAAAAAATTGGTCAAATCAAGTCCAGAAATTTTTTTTATATTTTTTTCTGAATCTACATCCAATTGGTTAATATAAACAGGAAAAAAAATTAAGCGTTGTCCAAAATGTAAAATGGTATAAATAGATCTGAGTTAATCCTAGGATTTAACAAAAATTATTTTTCATTCTTTACATTTTGGTCAAACCTTAATTTGTTTTTCTGTTTATATTTACTAATTGTATGTAATTTTAGAAAAAAAATTAAAAAAAAAAATCTGGACTTTATTTGACCCATTTTTTAACTAAATAAAGTTAATCCTAATCTTAATCCGGTCTGCAAAAAACAGGGAAAATATTTTTTTGTGAATATGTATCATAAAAAGTAAAATCTCATCTAAAATCCTTGCTTGTCAAAACTAAACAAAAATTATTTAAACATTTTTTTGAGTAGGACCCCAACGGCCCTAAATTTTTTTTTCGAAGTCAATTTTAAAGCGGAAGGGTTTATGCCATCAGAATAAATTTTTTAGTCATTAATAAGCTAATCAAATAAAACAACAATAAAAAAAATATAAAAAACTAAACAAATGTTTGATTTGTATGGGGAAAAATGCATGTGTTAATTTTCTATAACAACTCAATGTTTAAATTTTTAGCCAAATCGGAAAAAAATTACCCGTGACTTTGGGTTGTTAAAGTTTTGACCGAAAAATGTTTCCTCCATACAAACTAAAATTTTTTGATTTCTTAATTTTTTTTAATTACACACGCCACAAAATTTGAAACAAGTCGAAACCCCGGGTTTCCTAAGGGTTTGAGTTACTCTGAATCAGAGTCAGTACTCTTATTTCTCCATCGCAAGAGATTTTCGAGATATCTTAGATTAAAGAAAAAACCTTGTTTTTTCGACATGCCCCAGCAAAATTTTCGGTTGCAAAGAACCGATTGTGGAACAACTTATACTTCCCCAGAACCTGTTCTAATTCTTGTGCAACACCGATTCTTTTTACAAAGGGATTGTCCCAGAAGCAACAGGTGTTTGTAAGCAAAATTAGAACATGTTTTTGTTCTTCGGAATCGGTTCTAGAAGTGAAATTTGGAACAGAAATGAGAATTAAAGAAATATTTTGAATTGCATTAATTTATTAAACAAAGATAAAGACAATCATATATAGCATGGAATATTCACATTTTTGTTAATACACATTTATCCTTTTTCGCCTCCAAAGTTCAATTTTGGGCCTTACAATAATGACATACCAGAACATGGATTTTCTGCAAACAAAAATAAAAAAACATAATTTTAGTATTTGATCCGACCCAGACAATGAAAATTTAATTTACTCACCTTTGAGTCAACAATTTTCACGATTTTATCCTGCTATTTTAACAGAATTTTTCTTGGTTACCAAAAATAAATTGATATTTATTTTTTAATTTTTTTGACACATAATTTTTTTTAATTCCTGAGAACCAAAATCTTATGAAACTTTGATTGCAGAGAACCAGACCTTCGAAATTTTAATTCACCATTCAATTTCTCAAATTAAAAATTTTAATTAATGAATTAATTCATGCTTGAATTAATTCTTTGAATTATATAAAAAAAGAATTAATTCATTTTGAGAATAATTCAATTTTAATTCAAAGAATTAATTCAAGAATGAATTAATTCTTTTTGAATTAATTCTTTTTTCATTTTTTGAATTAATTCTTTTTTTGAATTAATTCTTTTTTTTGGTTTAATTCTTTTTTTTGGTTTAATACTTTTTTTGAATTAATTCTTTTTTGATTTAATGCTTTTTTTGAATTAATTATGTTTTAATTAATTTTTCACGGGATTCGGGGAAAAAAGAAAAAAAACTTTTGTTTTCTCATGCAAACATTTTGGTTTATAACAAATTTTGTCTTTATAATTGCCCATAATATGCTATGCTATGCCCATAAGCTAAAAAATGCTGCTTTTGCGACGTTGATAAAATTACAAAAAAAAGTGTTGTTGTTTGGTTGATTTAGTTCTTGCTACTTTCGCACAAGCATATACATATATGTATGCTATGCCCATAAGTTAAAAAATGCTGCTATAGCGACGTTGAATCATGTACAAAAAAAAGGTTGTTGTTTAGTTGATTTTTTTCTTGCTACTTTCGCACAAGCATAAATTTTACAGTATGTGTGTACTTTCCAAAAAATGAATTAAAAAGAATTAAATCAAAAAAAGAATTAATTCAAAAAAAGAATTAAACCAAAAAAATGAATTAAACCAAAAAAAAGAATTAATTCAAAAAAAGAATTAAACCAAAAAAAGAATTAAACCAAAAAAAAGAATTAATTCAAAAAAAGAATTAATTCAAAAAATGAAAAAAGAATTAATTCAAAAAGAATTAATTCATGCTTGAATTAATTCTTTGAATTAAAATTGAATTATTCACAAAATGAATTAATTCTTTTCTTATATAATTCAAAGAATTAATTCAAGCATGAATTAATTCATTAATTAAAAAATTAATGAAAAATAATGTGAATTAACTCACAAATTGAATTAATTCTTCAAAGGTCTGCAGAGAACAAGCTTCACAATAATTTTCACTTATCTTGTTCTGAATAATTAAAGTGTAATAGTGTATGGTTACCGAAGAACCTGTTCTAGAACAAGTGTTGTCAGAATCGGTTCCGAAAAATTTTCCTGGGTGTTTAAGACGTTTTAACTGCGCGAATTCACCATTTTTTATAAAACCTGATATGTCGTCCGAAACTCCTACTTTTTACCTTTAAAATAAATATTTTACCTCTGTAATATCTTGTTTCTTTTCCGAGATATCTTAACATGAAAGTTGAATAATTCGGATTTTCGTGGTGTTTGCGTTATAAATGGTAATTCGATAGATTTTCACTTTTTACCAATAAAATTGTAAATTTAAAATTTTTTTGATGCGATAAAACGTACAAGGAGGTCTATTGACTATTAAGGGTGGGATAGTGTTGTGTGAGATTTTAAGCAGCAATATTTGGAAGCGCTAGAACCGCTCATTTTGTGAGGTTGGTAAAAAAAGTGTATGAGCCAAAAAATGGGGGAGGTCGGATAGGATCTAGGGGTCGCTCATCGGGGTCAAAGTTGGGCGTAGAGGGGAAAAAATCCACAAAAAGCCCCAAAACTCCCCTGGTTTTGCTCCTAGAGGGGTCAAATGTGAGACCGGCCCCCATTATTTTTTCCCCCTGCACACTTTTGTCAAACATACCTAAGCCCTATCTCCAATCCCAAAGGGGGGTCCCATACAAAGGTTCAATTTTAAAAAAATCTTGCTCCTACCGCTCTAGCTGTCCTAGAAGTCACCCTAGAGGAATCAAATGTATGACCGACCCCCAATATTTTTTCAACCCCAACATTTTCTTAGAACATACCTACCCCCTATCTTCAATCCTTAGGGTGGTCCCCATACATTTTTTTTATTTTTTCTTTAATTGTCATATTAAATCAACTCCTACCGGTCCAATGGTGCCTCCTAGATAGGTCATTGTCAAGACCAACCCCAGTAATTTTTAGCCCCCAACACTTCTTCTGAACATACCAATTCCATATCTCCAATTCCTAAGGGGTCTCCCAAACAAAATGACATTTTTGTAAAACTTGCTCTCACCGCTCTAACTATCGCAGGGGTGACCCTAGAGAAGTTAAATGTGTGACCGACCCCCAATATTTTTTCAGGCCCAACATTTTCCCTAAACAAACCTACCCTCTATTCTAAAGCCTTAAGGGTGTCCCCACACATTTTTTTTATTTTTTAATTTTTTTTTATAAAATCTGCGCCTACCGCTCCCATTCTGCCCTTTAGGAACGGTAAATGCAGACTGACCCCCATTAATTTTTGCCCCCTACATTTTTTCTGAACATACCTACGCCGTATTTCCACTTTGTAGGGGTGCTCCCCTGGGGAAAACTAAATTAGTAATGTATGTAGAGAAGTCAAATGTATGACCTGCCCATATTTTTTTTTAGCCAAAACATTTTCTTCAAACATACCTACCCTCTATCTTCAAGGTGTTACCCCACAATTTTTTTATTTATTTTATCGAGAAATCCGAGGTCTTTAATTTGCAATTTAATAGTAACTTTTGTTAAGCGTAAAAAAATATTTTTTTTTAACTTGAAAATAATAAAAAATGATAAATAATATAACTATAAATCAAATTAATTTATTTTTATCGTGTGATGGATATTGTTTCCGATTTTCGGCCACGACCTGAAGCAAAACTATTTTTTCCTCCTCGTTACGGCACAACACGTTGTTATAGTCTTCTATTAATTTTACGCCTCTTTCGGCAGCGTCGTTGACAACATGTAATTTACGTAATATTAGCAACGCTCGCTGGTAGTCCTGCCGATTTTCCCAAGTATTTGGATCGGAAGCAATGAAATGGTTGTTATTCCGAAGCGTGCAAAAAATTTTGGAGTCTCAGGTGTGACGTAGTGGCTTGAATCAGTTTTCATGAGTTCTTGATTCACTTGTTTCGATGCCATGTTAATTCTTTTCACACCTTCGAATCCAACAACATGTACTGGAGGATTACAATCCTTGTTGCCACTGTCGCCGCTATCCTCTGAGGCATCTTCTTTCCTGATATCATTGTCTTCTTCTTCCTCGCTGTCTTCGTTAGACGATTCGTCCATCTCATCGTCAGATAACTCTTCCTCCAATTCCTCTTTCTCTTCTTCAAATATACGAATTGCATTCGACAATTCGTATATTGGTCAAGAGATGTACACAGAATCTCTTGACCAATCGTTGCGACAGAATCTTATTAATTGAAGCATAATTGGCAATCGCTTTCAAAAAATTCAAATCATTATTTGGAGCTTCTATTGCTTTGGTAGCGCTAAACCAAGCTTTACTTAAATTGTTATGATGAAAACGGTCACATCAAGAAGTGTATTTAATTCTTTTTTGGCCAAACCGATATATTTTCGGAACAAAAACATTTTTTGGCAACATATGCCTTTTGCCATCCATCGAGCATGACTGATGGGTCCTGGTGGGCTAAAATGCTTATTAGGAATATTTTCGCCAAGGTATAAAAAAAAAAAATTATTTGAGCCCAACAAAACAACTTGATGTCAGTTTGGACTTGAGCTGGTATGTTGCCTGCCACTTCCTTCCACCAAGACTGTTCTTTTATATTTTCCTACTGCTCTTTAAAACGCGCAAACATTAGCACTCCTGGTCCAGACGTTTTGCCGAATTTGGTTTCAAACACTTAGTTTTCCCCAGGGCAGCACCCCTACAAAGTGTAAATACGGCGTAGGTATGGTCAGAAAAAATGTAGGGGGCAAAAATTAATGGGGGTCAGTCTGCATTTCCCGTCCCTAAAAGGCACAGTGGGAGCGGTAGGCGCAAATTTTATAAAAAAAAATTAAAAAAAAAAAAAAATTGTGTGTGGACACCCTTAAGGCTTAAAAATAGAGGGTAGGTTAGTTTGGAGAAAATGTTGGGGCTGAAAAAATATTGGGGGTCGGTCACACATTTAACTTCTCTAGGGTCACCCCTGCGATAGTTAGAGCGGTGGGAGCAAGATTTACAAAAATGTTGTTTTGTGTGGGAGACCCCTTAGGAATTGAAGATATGGAATTGGTATGTTCAGAAGAGTCTTGGGGGCTAAAAATTAATGGGGGTTGGTCTTGATAATGACCCCTCTAGGAGGCACCATTGGACCGGTAGGAGCTGATTTAATATGACAATTTAAGAAAAAATAAAAAACAATGCATGGGGACCACCCTAAGGATTGAAGATAGGGGGTAGGTATGTTCTAAGAAAATGTTGGGGTTGAAAAAATATTGGGGGTCGGTCATACATTTGATTCCTCTAGGGTGACTTCTAGGACAGCTAGAGCGGTAGGAGCAAGATTTTTTTAAAATTGAACCTTTGTATGGGACCCCCCTTAGGGATTGGAGATAGGGCTTAGATATGTTTGGAAAAAGTGTTCAGGGGGAAAAATAATGGGGGCCGGTCTCACATTTGACCCCTCTAAGAGCAAAACCAGGGGAGTTTTAGGGCTTTTTGTGGATTTTTTCCCCTCTACGCCCAACTTTGACCCCGATGAGCGACCCCTAGATCCTATCCGATCTGCCCCAATTTTTGGGCCATGCATTTTTTTACGAACCTCACAAAATAAGCGGTTCTAGCGTGTCGAAATCGAAAACTCGTGCACTATCCCACCCCTATTGACTATACTAGATTTTTTGCTACGAGAATTCCTAGTAAAAATTACGAGTTTTTTTGTAATTTTACAATCTTTTTACCAATAAAATTGTTAATTTACAACTTTTTTGGCGCAATAAAACTTACAAGAAATTCTCGTGAATTTACGAAGTTATTTTTGTCAAAAAACCTTGGAAATTTGTAAAATTACAAAAAAATTGTAAAATTACAAAAAAAAAAAATAAGTTTCGATCGAAAATTTTTTGTTAAAAAACAAGGAAAACTTTCAAATATTGATAAAATGGGATTACTAATTTGACAAGGTTTTTTTTTGTGTGGGAGCAAATTTTATAGAAATGTCATTTTGTATGGGAGCCCCCATAGGGTATAGAGAACAAATCTTTGGTAGTAGAATCTAACCTATATAGTCAAGTTCTTGTGTTTTTCGAAAAGTTGCATAGTGTAATTTGCCCGACGATGGACAAAATTCAAATAAAGTCATTATTCGTGCCAACCTAATGTGTATGCCTTATTAAGAGAAAAAAAACATAAAAATGTGTACGGATGTAACTAAACAATTTAATTTTCATTTACTTTAATCACGATTTATATTTTGCTTTACTTTGCTTTTTTTACTAAATCATAGCATGTGTTTTTTGAGGTTATTAAAGTGGTGGGAAATTTTGGACGACTTAGCCATTCCAGCATAAAGATTTTGATAATAAACTACTGATTATGCTACTAAAGGTAGTTGTAGGGATCATGGTCACTAGGTCTAATAGATTTTTTTTCGTGTTAAAAGGGGTGGTAATCTAAAGTTTCATAAAGAAACATAAAAAATCCTTGTCCACAGTACGTTTTGAAAATTGTCTCAGAATCTTAGATATTTTCTATAGGAAAAATTTCACAGGATTAGACTTTTTCTTTACAAATGGTTCAGAATCGTAGACATTTTATACATGAAATATGTCAAAGAACCTAAAACTTTTGTATACATAAATATGTTTCAGAGTCTGAGATTTTTACCATAGAAAAAATTTCACAGAAGCTGAGATTTTTTCTATACAAAAAATGTATCAGAATCTGAGACTTTTTCTAAAGGAAAAATTTTTCAGAATCTGAGACTTTTTATTTTAATGCAAAATATTTCAGATACTAAGACTTATAGGAAAAATTTCTTAGAATTTGGGTTTTTTTTAAAGGAAAATAAACTTAAGTCTAGTTCTATTGGAAAAATGTCTCAAAAAATGTTTTAGAATCATAAAAAATGTGTCTGTGAAAAATGTCTCTCTGAGACTTTTTCTAAAGAAAAAAGTGCTTGGAAGCTGAGCTGTCTCACAGTACTGGTAAATTAAGCACTTACAATTTTTTTTGATATTTTCCAAAAATTTTAATATTTTAAAACATTAAATTTTTAGGCATTATCAACGTGCTGGACGAAATTTCTGCCCTTGATGACCCCTTGCGAAATTTAATGCACAAAATATTTTGAGAAAATAATTGCAAACTTAATAGACTCAAAAACACACTTTTTATACCCTTCAGCTACAGTATGGGATATACTCACTTTGTCATTCCGTGTGTAACGCATCGAAATATCGGTCAGGGGGGGACCCCATTAAGTGTATATATTATTGATCCATGATCGCGTCTAAGACATTCCAGAGATGTCCGTCTGTCAGTCCGTTTGTAGTTAACACGGTGTGAGATTAAAAAATAATTTTAAAAATGATAAAATTATAATATTTTAGTGAAAAAAACGGAATAAAATGAACTTGTATTCATATACCTCAATAGGCAAAGAGTCCCGCAACTCACCGCCCCCCTTCACACCACACACAAAAAAAACGAACCTGACAATTTTTTAAATTATTGTTTTTCTGTAAAGACAGTCGAGCTCAGGCTCTAATTATAATTATGTATTATAATTTTTTGATTTGTTACACTGTAAGACAAATTTCAACTTTTTTTTTAACACCAGAACGAGACCATATACACTTGAAAGTAGAGCTCCTCTGGAGTAAAACTGCATTTACAGTTTTTCATTCGGTGATCATTTGTCCTTTTTAGAGGACTTTAAAGTTTTGAAGGACATTTAAAGTAAAAAAAAAAAAAAAATATATTTCTACTTATCCTACGATACTGAGATAAAAAGCAAATGAAAGAGGAAAGCTTCCTCAATTTTTTAAACATGTCCGTTTTGTCATATCAGGTTAAAAGGATATCAATAAGGTCCTTTCAAAATTTTGTCCTTTAATGTCCTTTAGAATTTCCAGCCATTTCTTCCGGAAAAAATATATGTTAAGGACATTGATATGCACTAACACATTGTTAAATTTCATCCTTCTCACTTTGTTAGTTTAGTGTAAAAAAAAAATAAGTTTTTATATATAACTGAAAATATATTTTTTTGTTTACACATAGCCTCCCAAATATTAACCAATTTTCTTGGAAAAAAATCTAACACTTGAATAAATGGATATACACGTGAAACTGGACCCTCCTTGGAGTAAAAGTAGGTTAACAGTTTTTTATTCGGTGATCCGGTCTCCTTTTAAAAGGAAGTTTTTCGGCTCAGCCTTTTTTTTTAGTTGTTGTAGTTACTTACGTTCTCAGTTTTTATTCGCTGTTCCGGCCTCCTTCTAAAGGGACTTTAATGTTACAAAGAACATGTAAGTTCCAACATTTTTTTTTAATATACTCATGTTTTACATATGTTTCTGAGATGGATACCAAATGTTAAGATATCAACACTGCCGTTTCAAAATTAGTCCTGAAGATTTCTATGCCAATATTTCCAAGAAAATATATATTAAGGGTTTTAATAAGACGTTCTTAAACTTCACCCTTCTATCAATGGGATATATGCTTAAATCTTTAAATACCATGTACAATGTAAACCAAAGTGAGAGATTTAAAAAAACTAATGAATTTGTTCATTTTCCGGTTTGAATTCTGGTGATCAATTTTAGTAGACTTTGATCTCCTGATTCCAAATCTGTTCTCCAAATTTTTTCATCACGTCCAGATTTTTAGTTATTCATGGTTGAAAATGCGAAAAATGGCGATTTTTGCATTATTTGAAAGCCTGCACAGCAGCCATTGAGTGGAATACAAATATGGTATTTGAGATCATAGTTCAATTCTACTCTAACGCTTTATACTAGATTTTTATTCCACCCAGTGGCTGCTGAGCAGGCTTTCAAAAAAGGTAAAAATCGCGTTTTTTCGCATTTTCAACCGCGAATAATTAAAATACTAGACGTGATGGAAAAATTTGGAGCACAGATTTGAAATCAGCGAGTCAAAATCTTTAAAAATTTTGTATCAAACTTCAAACCGGAGTCAAAAACCTTCGATTTGTTGAGCGGTGTAATTTATGTTTTTTTTTTGTTTGGTTTAGTTTTTAGATTTTTAATTTTTTTAATAGTTTTATTAACAATCTAATGGATTGTCTTAATAACTTTGTTAACTAATATCATTTGAAGTCTATATGTAAATAAATCGTATAAAAAACACGTGTTTACTTATTTGTACTTTTACTTATGCAAGTATATGCTATATGTATGATAATGTATTTTTTTAACTCTTGCTTTAAATTTAAACAACAACCTAAAACAACTAATAAAAGTAATTTTAAAAAGTTTTTGAATTTTATATGTCATTTGTAACTTAAAAGTCTATTTAAAAGGAGACTGCATCACCGAATAAAAAACTGTGAACGTACTTTTACTCCATGGAGGGTCCAGTTTCATATGTATATCCATTTATTCATGTGTTAGATTTTTTTTTCCAAGAAAATGGGTTAATATTTGGGAGGCTATGTGTAAATAAAAAATATATTTTCAGTTATATATAAAAACACTAAACTAACAAAGTGAGAAGGATGAAATTTAACAATGTGTTAGTGCATATCAATGTCCTTAACATATATTTTTTCCGGAAGAAATGGCTGGAAATTCTAAAGGATATTAAAGGACACAATTTTGAAAGGACCTTATTGACATCCTTTTAACCTGATATGACAAAACGGACATGTTTAAAAATTTGAGAAGACTTTCCTCTTTCATTTGCTTTTTATCTCAGCATCGTAGGATAAGTAGAAATATTTTTTTTTTTTTTTACTTTAAATGTCCTTGAAAACTTTAAAGGCCTCTAAAAAGGACAAATGATCACCGAATGAAAAACTGTAAATGCAGTTTTGCTCCAGAGGAGCTCTACTTTCAAGTGTATATGGTCTCGTTCTGGTGTTAAAAGTAGTGTTGTACGGTGTTATATATGGTTTTGAATTGAGAAAAGTGTGAAAGAAAAATTTTAATTTTTCTAAAAATTTAGACATCCTGGTTTGTTTCTTACTAGTTTCATATTATCCAGTTATAATAATCTTCAGAAAAACTTTTAATGTCAATTTATTTAGTTAATAGTCAATAAAACTCTATATGTGAAAATTATTTACAGATCGCAGCCGACAAGGATTGAACTCATCATCATCTGTAATACTTTGCTATTAACTGCTTGTAACGTACAATCACTCTAGACCGATACGCCAAGTAGGCTGTTAAGCAAGTATCAACTAAATCTGATTTTTTCAATTCGAGCGTAGTTGTTACTGTTGTTTTTTTTTTATTTTTTTTATTTTTTTTTACCTATTGGAGGGTATCAAAGATTCGGCACAGCCGCATTTAACACTCTAACTGGTCAAAGAAGGCGTGGTTAAATATTAAAAAAATGGTAAAAATTTTTTTTTAGAAAATTTTCAGAACCTGTTCTAAAATTTTTGTTTTTTATAAAAGTTAATTTATCAAAAATCTGACCACATTTTTTTAATTTTTTTTTAAGTTTAGATGTTTGTCTAGGTGACATGACATAATCCCCATTTCCGTTAAGGGATTATGACCAAATTAATTTCGGCAATAGTCCCCATAATGGTAGTGGGAAATATGACCAAAAATAATTTGGATAATTCCAATTAAAAATGGACATAATTCCCAGATTTATGTGGATAAAGACCATGTAATAAATAGCCATAACCCCCATTACAGGGAATATGTCCACTATACTAGTTTGCCATAATCCCAAAAACAGTATTTTTTATTATAAAAAAGTTTTTCTGCGTAGCCTTGGGCCGGGCTTAGGGATTACAAACTCCATGCATTAAACCCACCCTCTCCGCTGAAAACGGTGATTATGACCGAAGTTTCTTTAGATTTAGTCCCCATAATGTGAATGGGGGTTAAAGCCGAAAAAAGTTCGTTCGTAATACTAACAGGGAACGGACCTAATCACCATTGGTATTATGACCGTTTTGGAAACGGTCATAGTCCCAACAAATATTATGGGGATTATGGCCGTAATGAAATCTGTCATAATCCCCATTTCCGTTGTCCGTGAGGATTATGTTCTGTCACCATTTGTCTATCCCCACAAAAAATTCAGGAGGGCATTTTTCGTATTTTTTGAGATAATCGCATTAGAATATTAAATTTCATAAAAATTCAGCAATTGTCTTGTATTTTATTGTGGCAACACCGCGTATGAGTAACGAATATGTGCAAAACAAACGGATTTTCGTTACTCATACGCGGTGTTGGTACAATAAAATTCAAGAGAATTATAGAATTTTTTGGAAATCTAATATTTAAATGCGATTTTCTCGAAAACTACGAAAAATGTGGCCGTAGTTTAGATAAGTTTACTTTTTTAAAAAATTAAAAATTTCAGAACGGGGTCTGAAATTCTACAAAATAAATAAATTTAATCGATAGCATATAAAAAAATATGCAAGAACGTTATTATTTATTTATTTATTTTTATTTATTAAAAGTAAAGTAAATTTACAAATTAATAGCACTGTGCTACAAAAGACCAAAAATAATTTATGCAGGGGTTCTCATATAAAAATTCGGGTTGGTTGGAGTCCATAGAGTACTGATATACTCATAGTTTTTCTGGATCACTTCGTTAAGTACGTTTTTTATTGGCAAATGTGTTGAAAAACGGAAATTCTTAAATTACAATTTTAAAAAATTATTACTTTGTTAGTTTGCAACCGATTTTCGATTTTATGGATTTGTTTTAAAGGTATAGGTCTTACCTTTCAAACAAAACAAAAATATTAAAAATCCATCAAGAATTGGCTGAGCTACGATCGCTTAAGTAAAAAAAAAACGTATTTTTTGAAAAATTTGTCATATTCTTTACACTCTAAGTTGAAAGTGCATCATTAAAATTTTTTTTTGAATTTTTTGTAAAAAAGTATAGTAAAGTGGCTTTCTAGAACACCAAAAAACATAACAATCGGTTTAAAAATGGATGAGTTATGCTAAGTTTTGTGATAGGGAATTTTTAAATTTTTTCAGAAACGCTTGTAATTCAAGCATTATTCATAAATCTTGTTACTAGTAGTAATTTTATGAGCATATGCATATAAACTATAGATGGGAACTTTATTAGATTTGTGCGTGATTCACACATGATCAGAAGTGAGCGTGATTGAAAATTAATTTTACTCACGTGGTTGTTAGTGAGTGTCAGTGTGAGTGGAATAAAAAAATGGGTGTTTCAGTTACTTCCAAATCCTATTTATAATTTTTTGGATTTGTTTAAAAAATATCAGTGTTACTTCTTAAACAAACAAATATTGTGAATCGTAGGAAAACAGGCTAAGGTGCGCTTGTTTCAGTAAAAAACCTTTTTTGAAGATTTATACCTGCAACATTTTTATGACAAAAAACATTTGACATTTTTGAAACGAAATTGGTAAAATTTTGGGATCATTTGATGGAAATTTTACCTATTTTTAAATATACGTATGAGGCATTCCACACCAAATGTTCAGCGAAAAAAAAAACATGTGAACCGTAAATTTTTAAATGGGTTGTATGGATAGCCATGTGAGGCATTCCACACCAACAGTTCCACTACAGAAAAACCATAGTGGTTTCAATGGGATATCATTTGCAAAGTATTCGCTCTTAGGGTACTAATAAATAACAAAAATAAAATTTAAGTTTTTTTTTGCCTGAGTATTTATTCACGATCACGCACGCTAATGAAAGAAAAAAAATTATTCAAGCACGATATTTTATTTTACTCACGCTCACGTGAACATCGTGACCGTAACTTATTTTTTTCTACTCACGTGTGCGTGAATGAGCGTGAGCAAAATAAAATATCGTCCGTGACTAAATTTTTTCTTTCATCAGCGTGCGTAATCGTTATTAAAAACTCACTCACGCTACCATCGCCTCTTAAAATATTTTTTAAGTATTGATATTACTCATACGCACACGTTTTAAGTACCATTATTGTATAAAATAAGCGTGTTGCAATTTTTGAATTTTGATTTCTCGAAAACAAGGCAAAACACATCTCTAAAAATTTCAGATCAGATAGAAAATTCCTTTAACTTTTTTTTAAAAAAATAAAAAACAAATAAAATTGTGGCATGTTTTTTGATAAATAAAGTTTAAGTTTAAATTTAAAAAATTCAGAACTTCTTCTGAAAATGTTCCAATTTTTATTTTTTTAATTGATAGCCCATTTAAAAATCTATAAACAGCTTTTGTCTTTAAGACTTTACTGTGTTTCATTTAATTTGCATAAATATTGAAGTAAAGATGCTCAGGCAAAAAAGTTCGATATTTTCAATTTTTGACCACGCCTACAAGGCCTACTTTTTGAAAAAACTTAAATTTTATTTTTGTTATTTAATAGTACCCTAAGAGCGAATACTTTGAAAATGATTTCATATTGACACAACACAACTTTTTTTTTTTGCCGAACATTTGGTGTGGAATGCCTCATATATGGAGCTTAGAAAATTACGTTTTTGGTTGTTCAATTTTTCAAAAACTGGGCTTAGGAGGCGTGGTCAAATATTGGAAAAATGGTCAAATTTTTGTCAAGTTGCCTTGTTTAAATATATATCAAATAAAAACGAAATGCACCAAAATCTCAAAAATTTACATTCTTGTATAGTTTTGTATCGGCTATTGATTAAAATTTTTTTGGAAAATTTTCAGAACCCGTTCTGAAATTTTCCATTTTTTAAAAAAGTCAATTTATAAAAAATCCGGCCACTTTTGTAATTTTTTTTTAAAGATTAGATGTTTGTCTAGCAAGATTTTTTTAAAAATTAAGAAAATCTTTAAAAAAAAATTAAGAAGAAAAAAAAGTAAATTTTCTGATTTTCAAAATAAATTTTTAAAATTTAAAATAGTTTTTTAAAAAAAATAATTTCAATTTGTGTTTTTGCTAATTTATGCCAAAATATGCAATAATATGCACTTAAAAGTTCGAAATATGCACAATATATGCATTTAAAATCAAAATATGCAAAAATATGTATTTTCACCAAAATATGCAAAATATGCGAAAACAAATCGATGCCATTTAATGCAAATCTCTTGATTCGGAAAGATAATTGGTCGATATCGTTTTTAGGCTTTCGACAAAAAACATGCATTTGCATGGAAATCTCACCCTAGTTATATAAAAAACTTTTTTACCCGGGACCCATTGAAAAAATTTTGGTACACAATTTTTTTCTCACTGAACATTTGGTGTGGAATGCCTCACATGTATATTTATAAACAGGTAAAATTTCCATCAAATGATCCCACAATTTTAGCAATTTCGTTTTAAAAAACATGTTTGCAAGCGCACAGCTTTTTCTGTCATAAAAATGTTGCAGGTATAACTCTTCAAAAAAGGTTTTTTACTTAAACAAGCGCACCTTAGCCTGTTTTTAACCGATTCTCAATATTGTTTTGTTTAAGAAGTAACACTCATATTTTTTAAACAAACCCAAAAAATTATAAATAGGATTTGGAAGTAACTGACACACCCATTCTTTTATTCCACTCACACTGACACTCACTAACAACCACGTGAGTAAAATCAATTTAAAATCAATTATGCGCATAAAATTACTACTAGTAACAAGATTTATGAATAATGCTTGAATTGCAAGCGTTTCTGACAAAAAATTAAAAATGTCCTATCACAAAACTTAGCATAACTCATTCATTATTTAACCGATTGTTATGTTTTTTGGTGTTTTGGAAAGCCACTTTACTATACTTTTTTACAAAAAATTCAAAAAAATTGTTTAATGATTCACTTTCAACTTAGAGTGTAAAGAATATGACAAATTTTTCAAAAAATTCGGTTTTTTTTTACTTAAGCGATCGTAGCTCAGCCAATTCTTAATCGATTTTTAATATTTTTGTTTTGTTTGAAAGGTAAGACCTATACCTTTAAAACAAATCCATAAAATCGAAAATCGGTTGCAAACTAACAAAGTAATAATTTTTTAAAATTGTAATTTAAGAATTTCCATTTTCCAACACATTTGCCAATAAAAAACGTACTTAACGAAGTGATCCAGAAAAACTATGAGTATATCAGTACTCTATGGACTCCAACCAACCCGAATTTTTATATGAGAACCCCTGCATATTTTTGGTGTAGCACAGTGTAGTAGAGGGTTTAGGAACTGGCTACAGAGGCCTTCGTCCTTACTTAAAATATTTACATTTTAAAATTATTTACATTTTACAGTTAATAGGGGGGAAAAAAATTAAAAGGTTTTATATATTTTGTAAAATTTCGATGGGTAGGTGTTGTTTAATGGAGATAAAATCTAAGGTTTTTACTGATTCCAGCAGGTTTTTTGAAAGGGCTTCGTTGTTGTAGCAAGTAAGTAGATGTGACATTGTTAGTAATTTTAAGATTGTTAATTTTTGAGATTGTGGTACATTTAATTGTTCAATCAAGGGAACTCGACACAAATTTGAAAATTTTTACAATATTTTACCACGCTTCCATAGCCCAGCTTTTGAAAAATTTAAAAATTGAAAAACCGAAAACGAAATTTTCTTTGTTCCATATAGGGCTATCCATACCACCTATTCAGACATCCATGGTGTGAAATGTCTCATATGCTCTTCAATTTTTTAATGTCAACTTCGAATTTCAATAAATCTTTTTGTTCTGTTAACAATACGAGAAAGCAGATGTGATATTTTCACTCTAGAAATTTAAGTTGTTTCTTTGCTATGGAAGACAATCATGGCAAATTGAATACATTTAAAAACAGAAATATTTAATTTTTTCACAAAAATTCGTCACCATTTTATTAAACATGCATTTGCATTAGAAAACCTTATTAAAAACAAATTTTCTACAGGAAAGATTTCCTGTCAAATGCTCCTAATTTAAATAATCGATTTGTAAAAACATACACAATTTTTTTTTTAATTTTGTCATTCAGCACACTC
The DNA here is from genome assembly GCA_963921195.1 of Pegoplata infirma. Lineage (NCBI taxonomy): Eukaryota > Metazoa > Arthropoda > Insecta > Diptera > Anthomyiidae > Pegoplata > Pegoplata infirma. The sequence goes on from CAWUER010000177.1 coordinate 96,327, forward strand.
AAAAGAAAACCTCTGTCAAAAAATCTGTAAAATGACTTTCAATTTAGAATAACAAATTTTTAGCAGACTTTTCTGCTGAAATGGATATTTTAGTAGAATTCTCTGCTATTCAATTTCTGAAAACAACAGAACTTTTGCAGAACTTTTGCTGATTCTGTCTGCTAAGTTTCACAAAGTTTTTGTGCAGATTTTCAGCAGATTATTTTGCTAATTTGATAGATATTTTTTGTCATCTTTTTTTAAGTATTTTTTTAAATGCCGGTCTCGCAAAAATAAAAATCAAATGTCACTATCTGAAAATTAAAGTAGACGAATAAAATTGCTCCCGCTTAAATGCATCATTAGTATGTCAGCTTTAATAATATACATTACATAGTTCAAAAAAATACAAGCAAACAATTCATACTAAGATATTTTTTCAGCTTGCCAGTTTGTTGCTGCTTTTCAAGCAGAGAAGTTCTTCAGTCCATGCACGCAAACCGTACAATGCAAAATTCAAAACCACCCTTGAAATGTGTTGTTACTTTTTTTTTCATTTGTTTAATGTGTGTGTATTTTTTTTTTATTTGTTTTGTTATTTTTTTTTCTTATTAAAAGTGTGTATGTTGTGTTATGCTTTCTATTCTTTCATGTGTGCGGTTTTCGACATCCCGTTATTTTTTCTTTTTCGTTCCGAAATTAGCAGATTTGTCTGCTGAAATCAGCAGTTTTTTTTGCTGAAATTAGCAGATTTTTCTGCTGAAATCAGCAGATTTTTCTGCTGAAATTAGCAGATTTTTCTGCTGATTTAACCCAGGTTATCACTACAGAAATTCAGCAAACCGCGTCTGCTAAAATCAGCAGATTTCTCATATGGCTCAAAATGGGTGTATTTTCAGCAGATTTTTCTGCTGATTGGACAGAGAATTTATTTTGAGTGCAGGAAGTAAGTTAAATTTGTGGTGACATGATTTAAATTACTAGGCAACAGGTAGACTGTCAAAGACAAAATGATAAATTACCACATTATGTAATGTTTATGTACTTATACACACATATTTATTCATGAAAATAGGTGAGATATTGTGAATAAACTTAACAAAACCCATAGATTACTATTAAATACATATGAGGCATTCTTTTAATACCCATCCGCTGAAAATAAAACATATCGTAATTTGATATCAATTGCTATTTGGGTCTCTAGAAAATATTAAACAAATATTTTAGTATGAAAAGTATTATAATTTTCTTATTAAGTTTTTATAAGTATTTATTTAATTTATTACTAAAAATTTTATGTAAGTAGTTAACCTTTTTTCATAATAATTTTAGAAATGCACTTTAGGGCGTTTCACCAAAAACGTTTTTTTGATTATTGCAACTCTTGAAGCGGAATATGAGTTCTTATTGTTATGGCCCACAGTAACATGGACAATATAAACAGTATTGACTTGAATTACATACACTCAAAAAAAAAAACTGTAGTGTTAGCAAAAAAAGCTTGTTAACCCACAAGAAAATTTGCTGATTTTGAACCCACAATTTTTTTTGGTACAGTTAGAAAAAATGTTTTGCCAAAAATTTGTTAACAATTTTTTTTTTTATTTCAACATAGTTCACACATTTGAGGACCCCATTGGGTCCGGATCTGATAGGTCCAGACCCCGGTGGGCCTAGACCTAGTTGGGTTCTTTAAAAATCGTCATAGTTTTTGAACCAAAATTTGTGTCCGTTTCGCTCTACCTTGATTAGTTTTTGACATACGTAAATTTAGGGGACCACTGGGGTTTTGAGAATTAAAAAACTCAATAACTTTAAAAATATTACTCGCCCGTGTAAAAATCGATTACATCTTGTCAGATCTACTTTTATCTAATTATATATGATTGCATCTGATTGTATATAATTATATCTGGTCAGATATAATTAAATGTCACTTTTGTGGCAATGTTGACCAAATCCGAGATATAATTAGATCTCGATTTTGGACATTTCAGATATATTTATATGCAATCAGATACGATCATATATGAACATATATGAATAGATCAGATAAGATCTAATACATTTTTACACGGGCGGAGAGATTTTGGTTATTTTGCTGTCTTGTTCCACGTGTTGAGAGCTACAAGAATGCTTTTGGTATTTTTGTTGTGTCGGCAGGATTTACCGAGATATGAGCATTTTAAAATTTTCGGGAATGCTAACTTTTTTGGATCCAAAGTTAGGACCCATTAGGGTCCACATACGTGAAGAGGAATGGCGATACTACCCCAGCAGAAATTGACGACGGTTCTAAAAAAAGCGTTCTGTAACAAAAAAAATCGTTCTCAAACGCTATTTTCAAACGCTTTGCGATCGTTTTTGAAAAGTGTTCTGAAAGCACTATAACAAAAAAAGCAATCTCACAACGTTTTTTTGTAACGCTTTGCGAGCGTATTCGAAAAGTGTTTTAAGAGTTATTTAGATTTTTTTTTTGAAAAAAAATTTTAAGTTCCGAAACTAGTTTTGAATAACAATTTTTTTTTTGTTTTTTAAGTAAAAAAAAAAAATTATCAAAAATGTTTTTAGAATTTTTGTTTTAGTTAGGCTTAAGGTCATACGAAATAAAACCAAAAAGTTTAATTTTCAATTTTTTCAATTTCTGACTAACTTAGTCAGAAAGAACAATTACAATAGTGAAGAAGTAAAGAAATTTTTAGTCGCGTTATTTATTTTAATATACCTCTGATGATGGCTAGAGAGTCTGGCCGAAATATTAGAAGACAAAAATAAATAATAAAATTGAAAATTAAACTTTTTGGTTTTATTTCGTATGACCTTAAGCCTAACTAAAACAAAAACGTAACAACAATAGGTCAACTATAAACACCCGAGTAAAAAAAATTATATATAATTATATATAATTTGATATAACCCACTTTTATAAAATTATATATAATTTGATAAAATTATATATAATTCTATCCAGGAATTGGTGGATAAAATTTTATAAAATTAGATAAAATTATATCAAATTATATATAATTTGATAAAATTATATCTAATTTTATAAAATTATATCCGAAAAATTTTTATATATAATTTTATACAATTTGATATAATTTTATAAAAAAAGATATGATTTTATACAAATAGATATGAAGGACCCCTACGATTTTGGATTTTTTAAATTAAAATTTCAGCAATTAATTTTATTTTTTTATTTATTATTATAATATACTTATATATAACAAAACAAAATATTTAAAAAATGTACATAAATAAAAATAACATAGAAGAAAAATTCATAAAATAACAAATTACAATAGGAAATAGCAATTGGGTGACAAATTAAAGTTAAAGAATATTGTTTTATATTGTAAAAAACAGTGATCTAACAAGGAACGGTTCTAAACAGTTGGCTTTTCTTTTGATATGAGGATAAAAAATAAGTTGTTTACGTTCCAATCCCATATTTAGCACATGGAATTGGATAAGGCACTACACAAAAAATTTAACGTTATTTTTTACTCTTAAATATGATACTTAGCACTTAAATAGGATTATATTATTTCGCTTGTCGAATATCGGCTGCTGACCTCTGAACTTCCATGTTAGACCACCTTTTTTCACAAAAAAAAAAACACGTCACTAAATATACATACAAAAATTACTTAGGTTGTCGATTACTGATGAAAATCCTAAATTATTCTCCAACTACCAGACACCATAAGGACAGCTAATGACTCCACATTATCACATATTCATATGTATTCCTCTTGTTTTTGATGAATAATTCCGATGTTGAAAACGATACATCTGCAACCAAGAAACGAAATTTAATTAAAACTGTTAAATTTTGGTAAAACTCAGAACATACTTACATTTTTCGCAAATTTTTCTGCTATTTTTCATGTTCTGTTACCAAATTTTCGTGTTTTCAAAAAAAAAATTAAAAATAAATTTGTTTTTTTTTTATATGAAAACTGTTTGACAGTATTTTTTGAAAATTAATTTTAAATAAAAACATTTCGGGGAAGTATAACTGCGTGAAGGGAAGTATGCACACACATTCCAATTATTTGGACTAAATTTTGAATGACAGAAATTGCAATATTGTTCAAATAACATTGCAATTTTACATAAAAATAGAACGTTAAAGGACAAATTAATGGTTCTTCAAATTAAAGAAAAAATATAAACACTTTAATGAATATACAAATATGGTTGTCATGGTATTTCGTATCACAATTGATCATGGATGAAATTCACGTCAGAAATTTTAGTCTTGCGAAATTGCGAAATGTCAAATTGAAATTTTTTTGTTTGTTACTTTGTTAATAGAAGTAATTATATTACTACTGAAATAAATTGCGAATCTTTTCTTGCAACGACGCATCATGTAAAAAGTAATAGAAAAATAAAATCTGATTTTTTTTTTAAGTTGCAATATTGCACTGTTGCAAGGGTATAAAATTTCTGAAGGGAATACCCTGAGTATAATCACAGACTAATACAGACTCGACACTCATGACAGGTGTCAAAAAAGTAATCTTGAATCGTATGTTTAAATTTTTCATTTTGTTATACTAATTAGGTTAGAAAGAGAAAAATAATATAACGTGCCATTAGAAAAATAAATGCGAGATCGGTTTTTATTGTTTCACTTACTCCTTTTTTTTTTTTTTTTTTTTATTAACATTTGCATATACATACGTTATTTAATTTTTTTGGAATTAAAAAAGATGTATATAAAATTATATATAACTATATAACGCAGATATAATTATATATAATTATACATAATTATATATAATAATATTTGAATAAGAATAATTTTATATATAATTATATATAATTTTATATAAATTTATATAATTTTATCAAATTATATATAATTATATATAAGCTTTTTTACTCGGGCAACAACAATTGTTTTTAGATTTTTTTTTTTTTTTTAATTTTCTAAGTTTCGAAAATTTTTTGGGAACATTTTTGGAGTACAAAATTTTTTTATCGGATTTCACTTTGTATCAAATTATTATACCCGAACTAAAACAGAAATTCTTTACTTTGGGTCTTTAAAGCGCTTTGATGACTTTAAAAAAACGTTCTCAAAGCACTTTTTACATAGCTTTTAAAACGCTTTAAACCTAGCGTAGATCCTTGTTATCATTCGGATTATCTGAAGGCGCTTTGAAGTTGGTATACAGAACGCTCGTACAACCGTCCACAACGCTTTCACAACGCTTTTGCGATTGTATTTTTCTGACAGGGTACCAGAGAGCCCGAGAACCAAAAATGGCCTCCGTTTTGCTCTGTCTGGCTTAGTTTTCGAGATAGCGCTATTTTAAATTTTCTAAAAAAAAAAAAAATTTACAATTTGGTTCACTCAATTTTAAATTTAGAAAAAAAAATTAGTTCAAATTTTGTTTAAAATTGCTAATGCGTTAAATGAAGTTTACAAGATATTTTTGCTAACAAGCTTATCTCAACTAAAGATTTGCTAAAGGTTAGCTTACTAGCATTAGCAAACAAAAAATTAGTAAATCTACTACACTCAAAAAATTATGTCATTAACTGTTTGTAGTTTATTTAAAAAGTTTTCCGTTTAGTCGTTTTTAAAAGAAAAAACATTTGTTTGATGTTCAGTTTTTAATAATGACTACTTCAGTCCTTTGCTTCAAAAATAACGCACTAAAAAATAAAGACTTTCATTAACATTTAATTTTTAAAGTCATTTATTTTTGTTCTGTAAGTAAAAACTACTGATTATTCTTTTGATTTTTAATGATTTTTGTAAGTAATTTTTTTTTAAATTGTTGGTATTTTTTAATGAAATATCATTAGTTTTTACCTACACAAGTCAGTTATTTTTTTGTAGAAAAAAAAATCAAAAAATTATTTATAGAAATATAAAAACATGTTTGGCTTTGGCACGATGGGTAGAGTGTCTGGCCAGAATGTAGTTGATTGCGGGATCGATTCCCCAAAAATTTTATTAAAAATTTTTAAAAAAATATTTCAATAAAAAATTGTAAAAAAAATACCTACGAAATCATTAATTTTTATTGTTTTCGTAGGTTATTTTTTTGAAATTTGTTGGTAAAAATAACAGAACTATCATTTATTATACCCTCCACTTAGTGATAGAGGGTATATATAAGTTTGTCATTCCGTTTGTAACTCATCGAAATATCGGTCTGGGACCCCATAAAGTATATATATTCATGATGCCCGATCGATTTTAAGACATTCTAGCGATGTCCGTCTGTCCGTCTGTCCGTCTGACTGTGGAAAATGCTATCGCCGACAAAATATTGCACAGAGATGACTGAAACTTAACATATATGTTGGAAGTTCTCCCGAGAAGTTGGTATTGCATTTGAGCGATATCGGTTCAGCGGTTCAAAAGTTATGAACGAAAATGTAAGCACACCTCAAAAATTTCAGTACATTCAACATAACCTAAAAATACAAAATGCTTTAATTCGGCTTCTGGTTGACATATGTGAACATAATTGAACACCATATGGTATTTAAACAAGTACACTCAAAATAAATTCTCTGTCCAATCAGCAGAAAAATCTGCTGAAAATACACCCATTTTGAGCCATATGAGAAATCTGCTGATTTTAGCAGACACGGTTTGCTAAATATCTGTCATAAGAGGTGAATAAATATAACAATGAAAAAAAAAAAAAACATACGGCGCCAGCCAGCATCGAACTCGCCACCTTCCGATTTGAAAGTACACTTCTTAACCACTACGCTACGGAAGCTTATACTTTTATCTGGCGTTTTAGTTATTAAACATGTGTGACATTTTACTATGTTTATACTGATTTTGTTTGCTGAATTTCATTATTTTGTTAAGAAATTTTTTTATATAAAAAAAAAAAGCAGAACAGATTGTCAGCAGATTGCTCTGCTGAAATCAGCAGATTGATCTGCTGAAATCAGCAGAAATATCTGCTGATTTTAGCAGAAAAATCTGCTGATTTTAGCAGAAAAAATCTGCTGATTTCAGCAGAATAATCTGCTGATTTCAGCAGAACAATCTGCTGATTTCAGCAGAGCAATCTGCTGACAATCTGTTCTGTTTTTTTTTTATATAAAAAAATTTCTTGAAAAAATAATGAAATTCAGCAAACAAAATCAGTATAAACATAGTAAAATGTCTGTTATTTTCTTAAACTGAATGACAGAGATTTTACTAAAAATATCCTTCTCAGCAGAACAATCTGCTAAAAGATTGCTAATTCAAATTGAAAGTCGTTTTACAGATTTCTTGACAGAGTTTTTCTTTTGAGTGTACGAACATATTTTTTGACAAAAAAATCGCGGATTTTTTTTTTTACCAAAATTTTTTTTCGCGGAATTTTTTTCAATTTTTTTTTTTTTCAAAAGTAATTTCCTTTTAAATAAAGTTGTTTGCAATATTCTTTTTGAAATTGTGGAGGGTATCACTACATTCGGCAAGGCCGAATTTAACTTTTTTACTTGTTTTTAATGTTTTCGTAGGTTATTTTTTCGAATATGTTAGAAAAAAAGAGTGAAAAAAACGTAATTTTTTAATGTTTAATGTTATTTATTTTAGAAAATTTTGTCAACAGTAAAAAATAAATGTTGATGTTTGTTAAAATAAATGAATAATTACTGGGATGGTTTTCAATTGTTTATTCACTTGTTTTAAGTGTGTTTTTCATTTGTTTTTGCCTACAAAATATTTTGAGTGGAGTGATAATATTTTTAACAGGTAATAGGTTTGATTTAGCTGTTTTACCGTATATTACACAATGATACAAAATCGAACTTTCGGAATCGGAATGGGATGAAACCAAAAGCAAATGAAAGCTGACGTTTTCCATAAAAAAACCCTCAAGGCCTTTTTTTAGGTCAGAGCTAGATTTTATTTTACACGCATTTAAAGTTGGTGATTTTAAAGCATTTAAAGTTTTTGTGTACTAAACATGTTCTACTTTAAAGGCCCCTGGTGGTGCCCTTATTGGACAAGTAGGGTCCAGTTTCCAAACTTAAGCTCAAAATTACTTCAGCTATGACTGGTATGAATTTTGCTGCAATCGGTCCAGTACCTATTTACTGAATAGCCACATTATTAAAATAAACCATTGTACACCGTTGCGTATGATTGTTATTTAAAGGCAATTATTAATATAAATCACTGGACATCGTTGCGTATGATTGTTATTTAAAGGCAATTACAATATTAATCATTCGCCACTGATACAGTTTTCAAGCATTTATTATTATAATTATAATAAAAGTGCACTAACTTCAAATGCGTGTAAAACAAAATCTAGCTCTGAACTAGAAAAAAGCCTTGAGGGGTTTGTTATGGAATATGTCAACTTTCATTTGTTTTTGGTTTCATCCCATTCCGATTTTGGGTGTTGCACTGTGTTATTAGGCCATAGTCAATTTTACTAAGGATAACAGATTTTAGGATGTGTACAAGTGTAGTAATATGGGTTTGGCTTGAGGATCCGTTTATAAACTTTAAGACACTTAAACGCTTGGATAGGTCTGAACAGAGTTGTTTTATATGGTCGTTCCAATTAAATCTTTTATTAAATATAAGTCCAAGAATTTTAAGTTCGGAGACGTTTTCGAAGTAATCATTGTTAATTTTAAAAGTTGGTGAAGTGCAATTGTGTTTGCGACACACATGTAGGAGTTTGGATTTTGCTTTGGATATAGATGCCCCTGAAACTGAACACCAATTATTTAAATCGGTTATCAAATTATCAAGTTTATTTTGCATTTCAATTGCGTCGGTCACTTTTGAAAAAATATAGAAATCGTCGGCGTATAGACAATGAGAAAAGTTATTGTGTTTTGACATTATGTGATTGATTTTCTCAAAAGCTATTAGGAACAATACCACTGACAAGGGAGATCCTTGTGGGATACCATTCTCGAGTTTTGTAACTGTTGATTTGAAGCCATTGTTCTTAACAGTAAAAGTTCTGTTTGTGAGAAATGACTTTACGTACCGATACATTTTTTCACCAATATTCCACTCTTTAAGCTGATTTAAAATTAGACATAATAAGCCTAAAACATTATCATGTTAAAAAACGGTTCTGACCCTGAAACTACATCCACTAATCCCTACACTCAAAAAATTATATCATTAACTGTTTGTAGTTTATTTAAAAAGTTTTCCGTTTAGTCGTCTTTAAAAGAAAAAATATTTGTTTGATGTTCAGTTTTTATTAATGACTACTTCAGTCCTTTGTTTCAAAAATAACACACTAAAAAATAAAGATTTTCATTAACATTCAATTTTTAAAGTCATTTATTTATGTTCTGTAAGTAAAAACTACTGATTATTCTTTTGATTTTTAATGATTTGTGTAAGTAATTTTTTTTTAAATTGTTGGTATTTTTTAAGGAAATATCATTAGTTTTTACCTACACAAGTCAGTTATATTTTTGTAGAAAAAAAAATCAAAAAATTATTTATTGAAATATAAAACCGTGTTTGTATCAAGTGACTTTGGCACGATGGGTAGAGTGTCTGGCCAGAATGTAGTTGATTGCGGGATCGATTCCCCAAAAATTTTATTAAAAATTTAAAAAAAAATATTTCAATAAAAAATTGTAAAAAATTACCTACCAAATCATTAATTTTTATTCACAGAACACATTTTGTTCATAAATAGTATGAACACATGTCTTTAAAATCAATTCAAACTATTTATTAAAAAAATCATATTATTTATGAATTTGTTCCTACTGTTTTCTTTCAAAAATAATTCAAACAAAAATTATTTAAAAAAAAAAAAAAATATAAAAGTCAAACAATTTTCTTTTGTTATGGAATTAATTATTTAAGGAAAATCGCCGTTTTCCATCGTTAAATGGTATGTTAAACTTAGTTATTCTATTTCATGTATACTTTTAATTATAAATCTTCTCAATTTCTTTCCAGAAACTCGTTCTTTTTTGGACATTTCAACAAATGTGAGTTCTCTTGTTCTACAAAATCGCAACCAATTTCGCTAAATTTTTAAAATTGCTGCCACGAAATATTAATGGGGAGTATGTAGCAGGTATGCTGAATCATGGTATTTATTTACAATATTCTATTTCATGTAATTATGTGCGTATTAAATATAACGATTGAAAATCAAGAAATTGTTGTTTTATTCACAAATCCCTTCAAATGTAGGTGAAAAACAGCGGAATATTATCAAAATATTGTCATTTTAATATTTCAGTGAAGAAATAAATCCAAATGTACCAAAAAATCATCAATATTTTGTTAATTCTCAGTATGTACAAGTTCATAAACTGTATGAACAAGTTCTGGGAAAAAAAAGTCATGTACAATTCATACAGTTTATGTAGAAAATCATGCACAGTATGAACTTTTTTTTTCTGTGTTGTTTTGGTAGGTTATTTTTTTGGAATTTGTTGGTAAAAATAACAGAACTATCATTAATTTTTAATGTTTTCGTAGGTTATTTTTTTCGAATATGTTAGTAAAAAAGAGTGAAAAAACCGTAATTTTTTAATGTTTAATGTTATTTATTTTAGAAAATTTTGTCAACAGTAAAAAATAAATGTTGATGTTTGTTAAAATAAATGAATAATTACTGGGATTGTTTTCAATTGTTTATTCACTTGTTTTAAGTGTGTTTTTCATTTGTTTTTGCCTACAAAATATTTTGAGTGTATGTATTTTGACATCCTGAATTCAATTCCGCCATCAATATTGAATTCTATAGTTGCACTAAGAAAATTATGTCATTAACTGTTTGTAGGTTATTTGAAAAAGTAATCAGTAAAGTTATTTTAAAAGAAAAATCATTAATTTTATTAAGGACTTCTTATTTTCTACTGTTTCTGTAGTTTAAAAAAAAAAAATTACTGTATTAAAAACGAATTTTCTGTTACATTTAATTTCGGCAGTAAAAAATTTCTTCTATAGTTTTACAGTTTTTCAATACAAAATAACTGAATATTCACTTGTTTTTTAATGTTTTGTTTAGTCATTAAATTAACATTTAAAATTGACTGTAAAACAGTAGAATGGTTTTTAAATAAAATTTCATTGGTTTTAAGTGAATATTCACTGGAATTTACCTACATAATTTTTTGAGTGTGGATTTTCCTGTACTTTAAACCTTCAAAATTTCATTGTAAATTTGATCAAGTTAAACAATTTTTCAATTTTATTTATATAAATGATTTTATATAAGTTTGATTTATTATGAAGTAAATAAGAGGTTTTTTAATTAAACCCGTCAAAAATTATAGAAATTACATGCATTTGAACAAAAATGCATTAATTCAGTTTTTACCGAAATTAAGAAGTGCAACAGTTTTTGTTTAAAACTGCATTTATACATTTTTTTTCAAATGCTTGTAACTTGACGGATTAAAAAAAAAAAACTCTTATTTTCTTCGTAATAAGTCAGACTTTATTAAACTTTACAAACAGAAAAAAAATTTAACTTTTTTTTAACTTGGTCCAATTTACAAAGAAATTAGACAGGTTCACTGTGCGGACATATCATGTAAATTACAGGAATCCACAACCATAGAATTCAATTCTGATAGCGTTATCAAGTTCAGGAGGTCAAAATACATAAGGGTTAGAGTGGGCTTAGTTTCTGGGTCAGAACCGTTTTTTTTGTGGTGCTGTGTTATCAAAGAAATCTGAGCCTTTAGTTAATTTGGCGGCTAAAGTGCTTATGTATGTGTGTTCAATAGATATGCATATGTTAACAAATAAACACACACATAAGTAATACCATCCATCCATCTGTTGAGGTAATGATATATCAAAGTGACGTTTGGTGTGGCGTGACATAATATGGTCTAATGTAGTGTTATAATAATGAAAACTGCTCAAAAACAACAAGAGCCTTATGAATCCACCAAGAGTGAATATAATGTAAATAAGGAAAATGGTAAGATGTATGTGTGTGTGTGTTTAGGTAGTGGTACGAATTGGTTCGGTTTAATTTTTACTCGTTGGTGTTAGTGTATATGTATGTGTTTTGCTTTTGTTATTTGATTTTGGGTTACTAAATGAGTTGATATGTTGGTTTAACTTGAGGTTTTACATTCAAACCAACTTAACGCGTTTGACGTTTTCCTCATGATAACATTTTGGTCCTGGTTTCCTTTGTATAAACTTCTATATATCTTGGCAAACACACATATATATATGTTTATGTAGGAAGTATATCTAAGCCTGTATTTGTGTATGTGTCTGTCTTTCGAAAATCATTAACACTGAACGATGACAGACAGTATTAAATATAGTCTCGTTTTAGTTCTATCTAGAAAACATGTGAACATTCATACAACAGCAAACATTTGACACTTTGAGACAATTAGTCATTTTGTCATTCAAGTCTTAAGAATTATTATGAGGATTATTTAGGAGTATGGTCAGAAAAACTAATTTATTGAAAGTGATACAAATTACACATTTTTCACAAACAATTAGTGCTTTTGAGACAAAAATAGATAGAAAAGATGAATTAGGTCGAAAATGAAATGTTCATTTAACCCTACTTAACTACGAGAAAGAGATGAAGAGCAAATTTATAAATAAGTTATTTAAGTTTTTGTTTAAATGAAATCATGTTGGCCTATAAATTAAACATTTTAATGCAATGCCTGCCAGTGATGCCAACTTAGTGCTTTTGGCCACTACGAAACTTTTTGTCGTATCGCCGGTAGTTACACACAAAAAATTTTTGGCTAAAAAATTTCAATTAAATCTATTGATCAACAAAATTAAAATGAGTCAATTATTGTTTTGATCAACATTTTTGTTATTTTCTTTAACTATCAAATTACAAATTTTTAACATACCAGATTTTTTTTCGCTTCAATTTATTTGAATCCATTAGTTAAAAATATACTTTATACTCGGGTTTTACTGTTTTACTGTCGGCAACATATTGGAAAGCAAAAAATATGAATTTCTTCATAACTTTAACATAAGCTTAAAATTCATTTGTTAAATCAATCATTATTTTAATTGACTTTAAATAAAAAATTGATAAAATTTTTGATCAAAATCGAAAAAGTGATTGATTAAAAAGATCAATTAATCACCTACAATTTAATGATTGATATAACAATTTTATTCATCGGAGGAGTTTCAGTTAAAAAATTAATTGAATCCGCGTTTTTGTTGATTGAAATTTGTTTTTAATTCTTTCTGTGTACCAAGATATTAGCATTTTAAAATTTCTCAGAAATAGAATTTTTTGATTCAAAGTTATTACCCAATAGGGTTAAATTTTAATATTTTAAATCTTCGATATGCCGCGAGTGAACGAATTTTTTTTTTTTTTTGAAAATGAAAATTTCCATTCGGTGAGTGAGTGAAAATATGAAATGCTCATTTGAAAATGCTCATGAGAATTCTCATGAGGATTTTTATTTATTCATTAGCACACGTATTTTTTCTTCTTTCATTCTTTTATTTTCACAAAAAATGAAAGAGTGTGCACAAATGAAAGCTTCTTATGTGAGCAAATACTTACTCTTGGAAAAGACCATAATGTTTTGCATATTTCAAACATTAAATCAAATTGGGGCTAAATTTGTACAACGTAATTTTTAGGTCTAGTTGAATAACACTTGGGAATATCAAAAGTTAAAACAAAAATTAAATTTCAATGCCCCCTTACGTCCACCTCCCCAAAAGGTACTTCTCAAATTTTTATTTTTTCACATTTTTAAAATCTTAAGTCTTACTCAGGGCATTGCTTCAATGGCAATACCGGACAAAAAGTTGTATACTTTTGTCTCGATGGCAGCACCTGCTAGTGAGACTTTAGTAGCACAATAAATTTTAAAACTCTTTACCTAACTTTGCAAAATTTTCAAATTTTATTTTATATGTAAGATATTGGATAGTTGCAACGAGTGTATGAAAAATTATATAGTTATCTGAGCAGTATTTCCTGAGTTATTTGAGCCCTTACTAAGTTTTAGTATTAGCTCAAGAATATTCTTGAGCTATTATTAAGACATGCCCCCCCTAGAAGGTAGTAGAAGAAATAAATTTGTCTTATTTCTCTATTATAGAGTCTCTGGTCTTACCTAAATTATAGTTCAGTGAAACAAAATATATTTATTCCATTTTCCATTTACATTTTCACTTGACAATTTCTGTTATACTGATGAATATTTTTGCAAATCAAAACTCTTTATGCGAGAAAGAAGATTTACTTCTGGTTGAAAAACGCAATGTGATACACTAGGTCGATATTCTTGTGATAAATTTTTGAAGTTTACTTCATGCTTAGTCTTCCTTTCGACACCACAAGATAAACATGTTCCTTTGGTTATAGTAAGAGCTTTTTTTGTTTGGCATATTCGGCTTTCCGTTTGAATTTTCTTAATGGCCTGAAATGTTGTTTCGAAATAGTGTTTCAAATACGTTTTCATGGCTGGATAAGCAATACGATCTAGTTTGGCGTTCAACATTTCTTGCACTTCTGACATCGTATCAATGAAATGTTTGTAATTATGATGAATTTCTTCTCGAGATTTTTCGATTTCCACCACTAACGGTTTAATGAAATTGTTCTGCTCATATACTGTTTGCGATTTCATAATGAAATCGTTCAATTGTTTTCCGATATTATCAAGACGAGATTCAAATTCCTTTATACGATGTATTATTGGGTGGGTTATGGCTTTTCTTAACTTTATATTGAAATTACCATCTACAATAATTTTACAAAATTTACCATAATGTCGACCTGGTACAGAACAAATTTCTTCTGAATGGTCCGAATAAAAATCCCATTTATCACCAGAAAATATTGTATTAAGTTTTTGCTGATAAGCACGTGCTTCGTCAAAATGTCTTTCGAGTTTTTTGTTTATCTCTTCAGTACGCTGTTTTAAATTATCCAACTTCTCGTCTTCTAAACTTTGTAGTTTATTGATTTTGAATTTGTATGGTGGATCTTTACATTCTTTCAAAAGTTTCATTAGACATGTGCCTTCAAAACCTTGGATTTTAACAATTTCATCTTTACAATTTAGTTTTTTAAGTAGCAAATCAATTAGAGAATGCAAATGTTCTTCCGAAAATTTTGATGTCCCCAGTGACATGTTCAGCAATTCTTTAAAGGTAAATTTTTGAATAATTTCACAATAAAAATACATAAAAAAGTGGATATTACATTTTAAAGACAATTTGAATTATTTGTTTTTGTCATTCAAATTTGATTTGATTTCAAATCAGAATCAAACGACGTCACGTTGGGCGCAACGCCCAAAACATTTTTCGTTTATACAGTTTGTATATCAGGTACCTCAATTGTGTTGTATTTTTTTTAAATCAAAAATACAAATACAATTTGATCATAAGAAATTTGTGCCATAAGCGTCCAATCTGATTAAATTACGTCGCGTAAGGCGTAACGCCCAATAATTTTTCGTTTATACAATTCAAATGAGAGGTACCTCAATCAAACGGACGTAAAAACTTCAAATTTTATGTGTTTGTTATTGTTTTTTTACGTGTTGCGCGACGCAATTAGATTCTGATTTTAGAACGTATTAAATGCAACTACTTTCAAATTTTCAGATTTTTATACCATATTGGTGTTGAGTAATCAATTTTTCAAAATGGCGATTTTTTCGAAAAAATTAAAAAATTTAAATTTTAAATTAATTTTGACCAGCAAAACGTAAAGATATGTTACAAAAACTTGGACAACGTTTTGTTTGTACTTAAATGTAATTTTAGAAAAAAATATGAAAAAATTAATTGAGGTAATAATCACTTATTTTTTAACGTTTAAAAATTAAAATCTACTTTTGAAAAAGTCCAAAGCCTTCGATTTTTTTGTTAAAAAGTCAAAAAATTCAACTCTAAATTACGCAACTTTTAAGCCATAATATAAGATGTGATTACAATTAGTTCTATTTTTTTTCAAATTTTGAAAATTGCACTTTTTTTGACTCTGGTTTATTTTATATGGTGCTCCAAATAAATTGAATTGGTAGATATTGACCATAACTTACTCTAGATATATTTACTTGTGGGTAAAAATATGTCTCACAAAAATTTAGGTTGATCGGACATGGGGAAGACGTGCCGCATCGGCCTTGAATTTTAAAAAACGGATTACAAGGGAAAATATGATTTTTTTTCTGTTTTAAGTTAAATTGTATTTTATGTTAAATTTAAATTCAGGTGGTTACAGAATTTTGATTTAGAGTAAAATGCCTCTCTAATAGGCTACTAAAAAATAAAATCTGTTGAAAATCAGTCAAGTTATTAAAACTTACCCATGCATCTAACGTGTGGCAGACCACTTGATTAAGGAATACAATCCGATTTATGAAATTCATTGAAATTTTCTACTGTAATAACATTTTTTTATTCTTCAAGTTCAAGTGTAATTGGATGACAAGTATTTTTTATATTGTGTTTTGCTACACTCAAAAAAAAAAAGTTTGTAAAATAAAATCCCCGTGATTTTACGGGACACGTTTTGTAAAATATATACTAGCAAGAATCCCCGTAATGTTACGGGGATAATTTGTAAATTGATTTAACAAAAGAAAATGTAAATTTACATTTTTTTTTGTAAAATATTAACTTCGAGGTGAACATTTTTTTTTGGAAATTTACAAAAAAAAAAATGGTAAATTTACAAAACAAAATAAACTATAAAATCAAAAACCAAAATTGTGAATTTACAAATTGTTTGGTTAAACTACTGTTTTTTATGGCAAAAAACTTGTATATTAACAATAAAAAGTGGTAAATTTACAATTTTTATTGTATATGAGGCATTCCACACCAAATGCCCAGCGAAAAAAAACATGTGTACCGTAAACTTCTGAATAGGTGATATGGATAGCCCTATATGGAACTTAGAAAATTCCGTTTTTGGTCTTTCAATTTTTCAAAAACTGGGCTTAGAAGGCGTGGTCAAATATTGGAAAAATGGTCAAAATTGTGGCGAGTTGCCTTGATTAAATATTTATCACATTAAAACGGAATGCACCACAATCTCAAAAATTTACAGTTTTATATAGTTTTGTATGGGCTATCGACTAAAATCTTTTTTTTGGAAAATTTTCAGAACCCGTTCTGAAATTTTCCATTTTTTAAAAAAGTCAATTTATCAAAAATCCGGCCACTTTTTTTTTTCTTTTTTCTTTATTTTTTAAAAAGTTTAGATGTTTGTCCATCCACACAAAAAAAATCAGAAACACGTTCATCGTTTTTTTTCGAGAAAATCGCATTTGAATTTTAAATTTCATAACAATTTAGTAATTTGCTTGTATTTTCTTGTGTCAACAGAGCGTATGACGAATATTTATGCAATTAATATTACTCATTCGCAACTTTAAAACAAAGAAATACAAGCAAATAACAAAATTGTTATGAAATTTAAAGTTCAAATGCGATTTTCTCGAAAAAAAAGATGAACGTGTTTCTGATTTTTTTTTGTGTGGATGGACAAACATCTAAACTTTTAAAAAAATAAATAAAAAAGAAAAAAAAAAAGTGGCCGGATTTTTGATAAATTGACTTTTTTAAAAAATGGAAAATTTCAGAACGGGTTCTGAAAATTTTCCAAAAAAAAAAAAAATTTAATCGATAGCCCATACAAAACTATATAAGAACGTAAATTTTTGACATTGTGGTGCATTCCGTTTTAATGTGATAAATATTTAATCAAGGCAACTCGCCACAAATTTTACCATTTTTCCAATATTTGACCACGCCTTCTAAGCCCAGTTTTCGAAAATTTGAAAAACCAAAAACGCAAATAGGGCTAACCAAACAACCTATTCAGAAATTTACGGGACACATGTTTTTCTGTAGTGGGACATTTGGTGTGGAATGCCTCATATATATCATTTTTTCTTATTTTTTGCCGTTAAAACAGTAGTTTCACCAAATAATTTGTAAATTTACAATATTGTTTTTGTATTTTCCACTTCATTTTTGTAAAATTACAACTTTTTTCGTAAGTATACAATTTTGTTTTTTAAATTTTCATATTTGTTTTGTAAATTTACAAAAATTTTGGTTTATTTACATATTTGTTTTGTAAATTTAAAGGTTTTTTTTTCCATTGGTGCATCTTATTTTTCCTTCTTTGGCAGCTGGAGTAGCACTTCAACAACCTGAAATAATTTTTTTTTTCACTTGAACACTTTTTAATGTATAACACTGCACTTTTTTATTTTTTTTCGACATTTCGTTTTTCTTAAGTAGAACATATGAGAATTGCGAAGGAGGCTACAGAAGAAATTTCTTATATTTTCAGGAAAAATTAGTCAAAAAATAACAATTTTTTTTAGCTTTTAATCATTTTCACAAGTATTTTTAAAAAATCGGGGAAAAAAATTTGTGAATATTGTAGATTGGATGTTTAAGTACCTGTTAAAATAATAAAAACATTTTTTTCATAATTGGCAGCTTTTTTTTGACATTTTATGTGCTAAATTAAAAAAAAAAAAATACAAAAAAAATATGGTAAAATTACCAAAAAAATTTTAAAAATACAAAAAAATAGAACAATTATATCTGTGGACATATGACAGAAGCACATATCTCGACATAAGAAAATTTCCCAATATTTTTATGGTAAATATAACGGATCTTTCTGTCTAGTCAGCGTGATTGTAGATCGTCTAGATCCAAAGATATCACACGTGTCAAATCAACTTATTTCGAAATTTTATCCATTTTCATTTGACATAACAACTTATCTAAAATATATTGAAAAAATAGTAACGCCTTTTTGACAAAACAACGTATATAAATTTAAGCATATTGAATTTTTTTAAAAAAGTTTATGACAAAACAACTTGTTTCGAAAAAAGCTATTTTATCAAATTCAAAATCCTTAAAATGTCAAGCTCAAATAGAAATAGGTTTTTTTACACAAATATTTTTCAGTAAACCTCAGTGTGACAAAACACCTTGTGTTGCACAGAAAAAAATATTGAGAAAAACAATTTGAGTAATCACTTGTTTAAATTTTTAAATAAGATTTGAGTAATTATTTAATTGACGCAATTAAAAATTTACTCAAAAACTAAAAAAAAAATTTTAGTAAATAATTTAATACAAAATTTAATAATTTTTTTTATTCTCTTCGTGTTTTGAATTCTCGTTTAGTTTATAATTTTTTGTGTATGTATGTGAAAGTTTGAAATCATCATGAAATTTTCCAATGTCTTCAAGACATAAATATATTTGGTAAAGTTTGAAAAAACATTTTTTTCGAAAAAAAAATTTTTTCGAAAAAAAAAATGTGAAACTTTTTTAAACTTTTCAAAAAAAAAAAAAATATATTGATAAATTTTGAGTAAATTTTTACTTGACACAACTAAAAAATTACTTAAAAAATTGAAAAATTTTTAATTAAATTTTTAATAGTATCCATTAAAAATTTTTTAGTAAGCATTTAATAATTTTTTATTAAAAATTTACTCAATACTACAAAAAAAACATTACTTAGAACAATGATAAAAAGGACTTCTACTGCTTCTGGAGTAGTGAATATCTACTGAATATCTCATTACATTTTCATATAGTTGTCGCAGCAAGTAAGTAGTTGTTTCAACTCGTTTTTCAGTACATATGAAGTGGTCTTCATACTATTCTATAACTTTGAACTTTTGATTATACTTATTAACCACTTCATTGCGAATGCATAATATTGTATATTTAAGAAGTGATTAAACACTAAAATCAACTGAAAATGTCAGTTAAAATAACTACTTTGTAAGTTGTTTTGGGGTCAACTACTAACAATGTTAGTTATTTTAACTGACAAAAAACAACTGACTTATGTAGTAAAAACTACTAACATTTGTAGTCAAAACAATAAAAATGTAGTAAAAATAAAATAACAAGCGCGGGAACAAGGGGGGGAAAGGGGAAATTACCCCCCCCAGACCAAATTTCAAAATGAAAAAAAAAGAAAAAAGAAAGAAAAAGGAAGGAAAAGAAAAAAAGTAGGAATCGCATACGACTCGTTTTAAATTAAACGACTCGTTTTAGCTCATCATTCTATTACCATAGGTTAGGTTAGGTTAGGTTGTTTTATTACCATATAGTGTCATTTCGTTGTAATGGAATAAATACTAAACGAGTCGTTTAATTTAAAATTAAAAGACGTGTATGAGAATACGGGATTATAGCACATTCGCATTGCTATGGTAAAACACGGTTTAGTTGAAACATTGTTTTATGATTCGTTTAACCATAGTTTTTGATAGCAAGAAACATTAGCCCTGTTTTCGCGTAACCGTTTATATTTTAACATTAAAATTTTTAATTTTTTTGGCACCACTTTTGTTGATTGTCAAAGTTTATTTAAGCAAACACGGAAAAAACATTTTATTTTCAAATGCGAACTTTTTATCGAAACTTAAATTTAATGCCAATAATTATACAAGTTAAAAATAAGCGTGGATAGTTTAAAATTTGTATAGGTGGGCGTATATACGGTTATGCGAAAACAGTGCTATTGCTAAAACCGAGTTTATAATAGTCATAAACTTGGATATTACCAAAAAAAAGCAGGAAAAAGCTATAGAAAACAAAAATTAAACCTAATATTCTGAATTTTCATGATATTTCCTTACTATACGTAAGAAGCTTAATATAATTTATAAATACATTCCTTAATTGAATTATTTCATGTAATTTTTAAATATAAAGCATTTGTAAAATAACACTCAAAAAATTATGTTAGTAAAATCAACTGAAAATGTCAGTTAAAATAACTACTTTGTAAGTTGTTTTGGGGTCAACTACTTTTTCAGTTAAATCAACTAACAATGTTAGTTATTTTAACTGACAAAAAACAACTGACTTATGTAGTAAAAATTACTAACATTTGTAGTCAAAACAACTAATATGTAGTAAAAATAAAATAAACAATATACATTTTTTTTTCAAAAAATTTTTCAGAAAAAAAAAAAAAATGAAGACCAAATTTTTTCCAAGTTTTTTTTTTTTTTAAAAAGATGTGAAAAATAAAAAAAAAGTTTTTTTTTGGAAAAAAAAACTTTGAAATTTTTTCAGAGATAAAAAAAATATAATTAACTACTTTAATTAACTGTTACTACATTGCAGTACTTTTTTGTTAGTTGTTCAAAAAAACGACTTAAAATAACTAACAGAAATAGTTGTTTGATATTTTTCATACAAAAACAACTGACTTTGTAGTTGAAAACAACTAACTACTGTAAAATATACAAACAACTAACATGTAGTAACTTACATAATTTTCTGAGTGAACCAATATTTATTAAATAATTATTGATAATTTCCAAATTTTTTAATGAAGTTTTAAAGTGGAGATTTCTTTAGTGAGGAAGTGCATACTAATGTCTATATTTGGAAGTGGTGCAAGCCATAATTTATCAATTTTTGGAAGTTGTTTAAAAGTATCTTCATTTGAATAATAAATCAGGGGTTAACTGCTTTTTTTGGAGTACTTCAGAAATGGTTTGATTTGGACTACTTCCCTTATTTTTTGCTGGGTATTAAATCGTTTACTGGTGCAAAATTGAGTAATTTTGTACTCAATAGTATTAAAAATTTACTCAAATTTATTTTTTATTTTTTCCTGTGTGGATAGTGTGGCTTTGTCAAAAGAGAATTTTAAAAAGTGATTATTTATTTCTATTTAAGTGCTTTTGTCGTGTACATTATAAAAAACCTTCATTATAAATATATATTTTTTTTCTGTTAATAAAACTGTTTTCAAAATTAAAGAAGCAAACTTACTATTTTACTACAACTTTGAAAAATAATAGATTTATGTTAAATTCTTTAAGGACATTTAAAGATTGAAACATCAGCTTTTCAGAAATTGTGTTTGGGGCCACCATGTTATAACACGGTTTGACTTGTGACTTGATGTCAAAATAGCCCCATCAGATAAAAAAATTCAGAGCTTATTACTTTTACATTTAAGCATTACTTAAAATTTTATTATTAATAGAAAAGGATCATGTACTTTGAGGCACCCTGTGCCACCTAGTACTATACACGAATGACATATATAAAGGATTGAGAAGAACGACAGAAATCGGTGTGTACTAAAAAAATAAAATGTCGAAACAAAAAGGAATTGTGAAAATTGTCAATTTAATATTTTTTTAATTTGTTTAAAATACAAAAAAATACAAAATTGTGTGATTTTTTTAATTTTTTTTTAAAAATTATTAAATTTTGCTAATTAATCTTTAAAAATTAAGTAATTGTTTCTGCTAAAAGTGTGTGAAATTGCAAATAATAAAAATTAAAAGAAAACACCGAAACTTGTCAAACTATTAACATGGCCGACCAGTTGTCCAATCTTACTTAACCTGTATATATCTAAACCGTGGTACTATATAAAGAAACAGTACTAGATGGCAAGTATTGACACAAATCCAAAAAGAGAATTAAAGTACTTTATATTCCCTTAAAACACCAGTTACACCAGAGTGATCCAAACAACAGTTTATGAAAAGCGGATGTTTAAGTCGTTTTACGTCCTTACTAGTGCCTACGGTCAGTACCGTAGAACCGGGAATACCGGTATTCCCGGTTCTCGGTATTACCGGGAAATGGTACCGGTTTCCCGGTTCTTTATTCATTCCCGGTATTCCTGGGAATACCGGTATTCCCGGTTCCGGTTCTGACGGTATTCCCGGTACTACCGGTATGTATATTTTGTAAAATTACAATTTTTTCTTTGCTTTAACCAAAAAAAAAAATACAAAACATGTAAAAAACACCATTTCCATTTTATTTTTTGAATTTAAGAAATAATAGTTACATGATTTTTAAATAATTTTACAAACACAACTACATGTTTCTGAAATACTGATTAAATAGTGTAATTAAAATATTTTATGGTATAGTATTTTTTTGGTTTTTCAGAACCGGTTCCAGGATCAGACCGGGAATACCGGTATTCCCGGGAATATATCTAGAACCGGGAAACCGGTACCAGAACCGGGAATACCGAGAACCGGGAAATGGGGGGCACTAGTCCTTACAGAATGCAGCAATAGATCTATTATTTTTTGAAAATGTAGTGAAATAGTAAGTTTGACAGATAATGGAAAATAAAGGACTGTGATCACGTAAAATGATAGTTGACTATCGTTGATTTTTGAAGCCTTGTTGCTCCTAAACTAAACAAAATGTTTCCAATTTTTTTAGTGTTTCTGGATTAAACAACACGCTTAAATAATTTTATAAAGAAAAACTTTAAAATTTCCCTTCAAAACGATATATAAATTTTGATGTCGGTTATGCATCGTAACATATTTTCGGGGCATTTAGTGATAACATCCCAGCAAAACTGTTATTACCAAATAATTCATAAAATATTTCATACAGTTCCTAATTTTAAACTATGCAGCATTGATGATTTTTACATGCGATGAGACTGAAAGTAATGCATGCAAATAATTGCATAGCATTCAGTTAGTATAAAAGTAATGCTTACCAATGAAAAAAATTAATTATTTATTATTTAATCAATCCTAAAATATACTATTTATTAGTGATATACATTACCTGGAAATGTATTATATAATCACCACCCATTACATTCTGTTGGCTATTTGCGCATTTAAGTCAGTTTTTAAAAGAATTACTTCTTTATTCAATGAATTCTAAAGTGATTTTTTTTTAATTTAATGGAAAGTGAAAAATCCTACGAAAAGGCCCCAAGGACTTTTTTTTTGGACTCATTCTGTTCCTTCCGTCAGAATCGCTTCTAAATTGGATGAAATTGAGTTTTTTTAATCATGAAACACCCACTTTTTAGTTCTACATTTTATAGCTTTTAGTTCGAAAGAACTTGAGTAAATTTTAGAAAAATCAACTTATTTTCTGTCTTTTTACATTTTTATTTTTAACAAAAGAACATAATTACTTATAAGTGGCAAAATTAATAATTTTTTCGACAAGAAACGAATATGATAAAAGCAAAGACTATTAATATTTAAAGATATGGTAAGTCTTCCTTCTTCTGTTAAACACTCTCTTAAATTCCCTTTGCTAAGTCCGCCATCGAACTGGACGTTTGATCAAACCAAAAAAATCCCTTAAGTTCGATATAAATAAAAAAAAGGGTAAAATAGAATTACAAGACCTTTTACTTGTAATTTTACAAATTTTTTTTTTGAGTGTAACATTTTTTAAATTAATGCTAAAAACGCCTGCATTTTTCAACACTCGTTTAAAATCTCCATTTAAAATTTTTTTTTTTAATTTAAAAAATACAAAAAAATATTACACTGGAACATGAGGAATAAAAAATGTTACTACAGTAGATAGTTTCTATAAATTTAAAAAATTTGACTCGTATTCATTAGTCATGTAGTATGACTCACGTTACACTCACAGCAAAATACGGTTGTCTCAACCGTACAAGGTTCCAACCTCAGATTGAGGTTGCGGCAACCGGTAAATATACGGTTGTAGCAACCGACAATTTACAGTTGTGGCAACCGGCAAATTCCGGTTGCAGCAACCTCAAATAACGACATTTGCCGGTTGTAGCAACTGTATTGCCGGTTGCTCCAACCAGAGCTGTGTTTAATATATTTTCGATATTATGCCAAAATATAAAATAAAATTCCAAAAATAAAACACATTTTTTAATTTTTTTTTTGCTTTTAATTATTGTTTAAAAAAAAATATATATGTAGTTAAATTAATGACTTATATTAAAAAAACTACACCAAATGTTACAAGTCTCGGAATCTGAGACTTTTTCTAAAGGAAAAATGTCTTAAAATCTGAGAATTTTTCTTTAGAAGAAATGTCTCAGAATCTGAGATTTTTCTATAGGAAAAGTATTTCAGAATCTCAGATTCTGAAACATTTTTTTTATAGAAAAAGTCTCAGATTCTGAAACATTTTTTCTATAGAAAAATTCTCAGATTCTGAGACATTTTTACTATAGAAAAAGTCTCAGATTCTGAGACATTTTTTCTATAGAAAAAGTCTCAGATTCTGAGACATTTTTTCTATAGAAAAAGTCTCAGATTCTGAGACATTTTTTCTATAGAAAAGTCTCAGATTCTGAGACATTTTTCTATAGAAAAAGTCTCAGATTCTGAGACATTTTTTCTATAGAAAAAGTCTCAGATTCTGAGACATTTTTTCTATAGAAAAAGTCTCAGATTCTGAGACATTTTTTCTATAGAAAAAGTCTCAGATTCTGAGACATTTTTTCTATAGAAAAAGTCTCAGATTCTGAGACATTTTCTATAGAAAAAGTCTCAGATTCTGAGAAATTTTTTCTATAGAAAAAGTCTCAGATTCTGAGACAATTTTTTCCATAGAAAAAGTCTCAGATTCTGAGACATTTTTTTCAATAGAAAAAGTCTCAGATTCTGAGACATTTTTTCTATAGAAAAATTCTCAGATTATGAGACATTTTTTCAATAGAAAAAGTCTCAGATTCTGATACATTTCTTCTATAGAAAAAGTCTCAGATTTTGAGACATTTTTTCTATAAAAAAATTCTCAGATTCTGAGACATTTTTCCTATAGAAAAGTCTCAGATTCTGAGACATTTTTTCTATAGAAATTCTCAGATTCTGAGACATTTTGTCTATAGAAAAAGTCTCAGATTCTGAGACATTTTTTCTATAGAAAAAGTCTCAGATTCTGAGACATTTATTCTATAGAAAAAGTCTTAGATTCTGAGACATTTATTCTATAGAAAAAGTCTTAGATTCTGAGAATTTTTTCAATAGAAAATTTTTTCTATAGAAAAAATTTCAGATTCTGAGACAGTTTTTCTATAGAAAAAGTCTCAGATTTTGAGACATTTTTTTCTATAGAAAAAGTCTCAGATTCTGAGACAATTTTTCTATAGTAAAAGTCTCAGATTCTGAGAGAGTATTTCTATAGAAAAAGTCTCAGATTCTGAGAGAGTATTTTCTATAGAAAAGTCTCAGATTCTGACAGTTTTTCTGTAGAAAAAGTCTCAGATTCTGAGACAGTTTTTCTATAGAAAAAGTCTCAGATTCTGAGACAGTTTTTCTATGGAAAAAGTCTCAGATTCTGAGACAGTTTTTCTATAGAAAAAAGTCTCAGATTCTGAGACAGTTTTTCTATAGAAAAAGTCTCAGATTCTGAGACAGTTTTTCTATAGAAAAAGTCTCAGATTCTGAGACAGTTTTTCTATAGAAAAAGTCTCAGATTCTGAGACAGTTTTTCTATAGAAAAAGTCTCAGATTCTGAGACAGTTTTTCTATAGAAAAAGTCTCAGATTCTGAGACAGTTTTTCTATAGAAAAAGTCTCAGATTCTGAGACAGTTTTTCTATAGAAAAAGTCTCAGATTCTGAGACAGTTTTTTCTATAGAAAAAGTCTCAGATTCTGAGACAGTTTTTCTATAGAAAAAGTCTCAGATTCTGAGACAGTTTTCTATAGAAAAAGTCTCAGATTCTGAGACAGTTTTTCTATAGAAAAAGTCTTAGATTCTGAGACAGTTTTTCTATAGAAAAAGTCTCAGATTCTGAGATAGTTTTTCTATAGAAAAAGTCTCAGATTCTGAGACAGTTTTTCTATAGAAAAAGTCTCAGATTCTGAGACAGTTTTTCTATAGAAAAAGTCTCAGATTCTGAGGCAGTTTTTCTATAGAAAAAGTCTCAGATTCTGAGACAGTTTTTCTATAGAAAAGTCTCAGATTCTGAGACAGTTTTTCTATAGAAAAAGTCTCAGATTCCTGAGACAGTTTTTCTATAGAAAAAGTCTCAGATTCTGAGACAGTTTTTCTATAGAAAAAGTCTCAGATTCTGAGACAGTTTTTCTATAGAAAAAGTCTCAGATTCTGAGACAGTTTTCTATAGAAAAAGTCTCAGATTCTGAGACAGTTTTT